>RJWT010006725.1:11405-28766 GCA_004365215.1 Cuniculus paca | reverse complement strand
AAAATCCACCAGTATAATGTTTTGTCCTTTCAATGCCAGCACAGATTTGGGAACATACTGAGGATGAAGTTATGGACATCCACAGGTGAAATGTACAAGTATATTTTAAAGAAATCTGTCCTTGTGATTGGAAACAGTTTTGAAATGAAGTAAACTGATTGGAGGTCACAGCTGCTTTCATGAATTATGCCAAGGGCATTATTATCTCCCTCCCCTCCCCTATATTACTAAAAAATAAAAATATATTTATAATGTGCAAGACAAATATGGATTGAACATAAAATGTTTCACATTTTGTTCTATAATCTAAAAATTAATAGCTTGATCAGACTAATGAATGGAATGTTCGCATCCTCAATTATCAGCCAATATAGGTCCATCCCAAAGCCCTTCCTGAAATGGGAAAACCCAGGTGGCCATTTCCACATTCATGAAGGGAGGCAATGGGTAAGAATTCACAATTGAGAAAATTGCATTCCTGATCCTCTGATCACACCAGCCTTGAACACACTGGGCGAGATGAAGGTCAATGTAGCAGTTTTTGTCCCAAATTATAACCAGTGATCTAGTAAACTGCCATCAGCCCTATTATTACCAGTAAGTAATCACAATGCATTAAAAAGTTACTTGCGGTCCTGCAGAATTAGGCATAAGTTGTTGTAAAATAAAAAACAAACAAACCTGTTTTGTCAAAACTGGCAGTGTAAAGAAGGCAGCACTGGAAGTGTCTGAGTCATCTGTAATGCCAAGTACCCTCCATAAACTCTTAATGTGGTTAGGCTTTGGGACCCATTGTCTGCAATCTCAGACATATACACTTTTCTCATAGGTCATACAACCTATGATCTTCACTCAGCCAAGTTCAACTTCAGCTTTAGTAATTCTTACACAAGCTATGTCTCTGGGTCTACAGGATACTATTAATAATTCAAACCAAACTAACAGACAAGAGACCACTTAGGTTTAGTGTTACCATAGCAGCCTTTTATAAGTTTACTAACAACTTTAGCCTAATCCCAATAAAGCCTGATAACAGTCATAAGAATTCATTAGGAAGTTTACTGGGGGTACCATTATACCCATGCCTTTATGAGTCCATATAGAGATATAGTATTTATGTATATATATATAGTTAAGAGTGAATTTGGATTGCCTGAGTAACAGCTGTCTGGCAAACTGGACATGATGGCGTTCTCTTTTCACAGATCTTGTTGGCACATTCCATGCAGAAGAGGTTGTGGCCGCATGGAACTAGGGCAGCAATAACTTCATTCTCAAAGCAAATCACACAGTCGTGCTTTCTTCTTGATTCTGGAGGTGAGCTAGAGGTGGAACCACCGTTTGAAGAGGAGTAACTATTGGTACCATTAGAAAAAGCAGGGATGTATATTGGAAGGCCAACATGGTTGCCTGTGCTAGGTGGGTCGCTCCTAACCCTCCGAGCAAGTGGGTGTTCCATGCTCTCAGGAAATGTAGGAGACAGACGAGGAGTAGATGGCTGACTTCCTCTACGCTGAGTCTTCATGTTACCAGAAGGATCACTCCCAAAGCCAGAGAGTGGGTTAACTGGTTCAAATGGAGTCCAGATAGTTTGAGCAGATGTTGGTAAAGAGTCAAAGGCAGGAGAGTCAACCGCAAGATCTTCTGAGCCCACAGACGGTAGTGTATCTCCAAACCAAAAGTTTCCTGTGCTAAAAGGGCTTGTTGGACTAAAGTCAGCCAGCCTATTGCTTCCGAAGAAAGAATCTGTGGAGCCACTTCCTAGAGAACTGGAACTATCATTTCGATAATTGGATATCATTCTTGCACGGCTAGGAGGAACTGGATTAGAGGAGAGCCACGCAGAGCCAAGAGTGCCACCTTCAAAGCTTACATCAGTACCATTGTAATGGAAGTCATTCTCTTCATTGAGCTCTATGTAGTTTCCTGTACGCATGGCAATATGCATTTCTATTTCTTCCCTCGCTCGGTCAACATTCTCGGGCATTCCGGTCACTTCAAAAACAGGCTCCTTATCTCTGCTTGGAGTTACTATGTATGTGTGGGTCTGCTGTTGAATTCTTTTAATTGTTGCTCCTTTGGGTCCAACCACTAATCCCACCACTCGATAGGGTACCCTGACTTGGACGGTGGTTTGACCAGGCAGATTAGGACTACATGACAACCCTCCCAGGGCAGGGCCATTTTTGTTTCGAGATGCACGAATCATGGAGAAGTGCTCAGCAGCTGACAGGATTTCTCTTTTGGCCATGGCAACATCTTCTTTCCGTCCAGTGACAACAAAAATAGGCTCTTCACCACGAACAGGTGTCTTGATGTAAGTGTTTGTCTTGGCTCTCAGTGCTTTAATTTTACAACCTGTTAGAAGGAAAATATTTTATAAGAATCAATATCTGCTTCAAAGATATTTTTCAAGACAAAGTACAGAAAGCTTTTGTCAAATTAAATGTCTGCTAATGAGCAGTTTTATTTTTAAATAGTTTTTGAGTTTGTTCTTTGATGTAAGACATCACTAAATGGTAAAACCTTCCTTATCCCACTAATGCCTGCTAAATGTAGAAATATACTTGTGTAGTGGTCTTCAGCTGTGAAGAAGAAATGCTATCACTACTGGGAAGTTGTAGCTCAGACATTGGGCTCACTGTTTTCTCCTTGTTATCAGTCACTGCAAATGATACATAGAGTAGTCTATACAGGTAAACTGTTATCATGAGTGGGTTTGATTTTCAGAACACTTAACAATATGCTGCCTTGTTGGCAAGAAAAACAATGTGCAGGAGAGACATTTAACATTTACTGTTTCATTAAATCTATAACAACTAGGTTACTACACTCCTTTTACCACTATGAAAACGAAAATGAAGCCTAGAAAAATTTTCAAACTTGTCAAAATTCACACATTAAGTGTGAGAGCCAGAGCTAAACCCAACTTCAAAATCTACGGTCATTTTGTTAGCACAAGACCCTCAATTTTCACACAACTACCTGATAGAAATTCTTTAGTTGGGTTCCACTTAACTGTCTTACAATTTGAATTTAACATTATTCTTTCCTTCATAAAACTCAACTGAGGACAAAGACAAATTGGATGCTCAAGATCATCTCACTTCTCCCACCTACTGAATTCTAGGCTCATCAACAGTTTATTTTCATCTTATTTATGCTAGCTGTACTCATGTTAGTAACTAAATTATCTAAATTAGTTTATTACATAAACTAGTGAAATATGAATAAAAATGTTTCTATGAAAATTAAGCTGAATATTTTTGAAAATTTTTAATAATGATGAATGAGTACCTCAGGGAAAAAAGCCAATGCTGAATTATGTATGGACAAGATTACCATAAAAGCCTGGGGTTTGGGATTTTTAAAAAAGCAACACAGAATGACTTTACACTCACTTTTAAGTTCTTGATCCATTCAAAAGAAACAGATACTAAAGACTATATGGGAACATGGGTGCCAAATGTAGTTTTATTCAAGAAGGATTACTCTAACTGGCAGACCCAAGCTAAAATAAAAGGTCTTGGCCCTATATGTAACTTAAAACATCAAAAATACATATATGCAACACCACAGTTCTGAACTTTAACCAACTTTTATTTTTGAGTAATCACTGGTTACCAGTACGAACTGTGTAAGATTAGACAGCTTCAAACTATAACCTAGAATGGCAAATACACAGCAAAGACATAAAACTCCAGAGCTGTATTTTTCAACATTCTTAACAAGAAGTCTGGCAGAATAAATTTCTTCTCATGAATACAACATACTTTTCTTAGTTCTTCAAAAGAAAGAAGCTAGATGCTATTGAAGATAGGAGCTACAATTTGGGCAAGTCTTTATCCTAAATCTTCCCTTCCTTTTTTTTTTTTTTTTGTCAAACCAACTAATTAAATGTAAAAACGAAGACTTTATATATATTCATCATTTCTAGCCCACATACCTTTAATTGTCCTTCCCTCTATACAAACTCAAATAGGTTTCCTTGCCTCCAGTCTTGCCTTCCTCCAATCCCTTCTCTACATTTTCTTTAATGAGATGATGCCAAGTACAGCAGAGATCACATTTTACTTCTTTCCAAAAAAGTGCTTTATTGGCTGGCTACAGGCAAAGTCCAAACGATATGGCACCTTAAGGCCTCTGCAGCTGGTATCTGACTGACTGCCTCTCACTAGCTTCATCTTTCTCTCTGCTTTCCCCCTTCCTCCCTCCTTAAACTCTACATACACCTCACATGCTTCTTTGCTTCCATAACTAGAACCTTTGTTTTGCTTTTTTACTCTCATTTCTGATTGCTTAACTCCTGCTAAACCTTCAGGTTTTGGTTTAGATGTCTCAACTTCTAAAAGGCTTCCTCTTCCCTCAGGATTACTTGGTAAACCCTTCCTTTGCATTCCTGAAGCATGGCACAGTTAGATACTCTTATATACCAAGGGCTGGCTATGTAACACTTGCTGAATGAAAGATCATTGTTTTTCTATACAACAACACTGGGTTTTTCTGATGTGCATTGCTTTGGATCTTATCTTTTCTATTATTTTTTTTCTTTTGACTCCTAGCTTTCACAATGTTCAAATTCTGGCTTCATATTTGCTAATTCAATCTTACTGAAGGCAGTTGATTATACTAATTTCAATTACAGCATATTGAAAACAACCTTATTATTCAACTTTTGGATCTCAACCAGAAATGAAGATTCTGTTTTCCTTCCAACAAACTGGAGTTCATAAAGAAATGGATGTTTTTTACTGCTGGACCCTAAGCACAGTATCATGAAAATAGGATTCAGGTCCTCTAAAAACAGATTTTAATTTATTATATAAATTAAATGAGACAATAAGTGTTAAATGTCTGTTAAATGTCTCACCTACACATTGTTTTTCTTGCCATCAAGGTAACATATTATCAATGTTTTGAGATCAAATGGTACCACTCCTCACAGAACTTCCTCATCTCATTTTTCCTTCATTTTATTATACTTTCAATAATCTCACTGCTGGCTACAGAGCTAATTTAAGCAAAAAGGAACTTAAGATCGATCTATCAGTTAAAGGAGAAATGTAAGGCTAGAGATACAACTTTAAGATTAAATGGATAGTGTAACTTTCGGGTGTAAGATATGTTACATGCTGGGCATGGTGATGTTTGCCTGTAATCTCAACACTCAGGAGGCGGAGGGAGGAGGGAGGACTGCTCCCAGTCTGAGGCCATTCTGGGCTGCACAGCAAGTGCCCCACCCCTCCCCGCTCTCGTTATAGTCGCTTCTGCTCCGCAATAGGAAATCAATTGGAAGAAGTTCAGAACAACAAATGTTTTGAATCTTCTTATTATTTATACAGGCAAAACTTTCTCATTGTTTGGGGCTGAGAATTGTGGTGAGATTCCACCGGCCATGTGTGACCGATGCCTATGAAAATTTGGGAGTGCAAATGTATAACTGGTCATATTCTATACTACTGAGGTTTTATTACTATTCAATTACATGAGTTTATACTCTGGGATACTGACAAGAAGGCTTCTGCTAGAATCACAGTCCTATCAGTCCTAATCACCCTGCTTACCACGGGAAGATTTCTATTAAGTATAAAGGAAAAATTAGTGTAAGTGTCTAGGTTTGGCTCTTTTCAACCTTTGCTAGTATCAACCAATAAAAAAACTGAATTAAGAAGTAGCTAAATATTCCTGAGACTGTAAGAAAACTGCTAGTCAATGTGGGTACAGTGACACACACCCCTGTAATCCTAGCTCTCTGGGAGATTGAGGCAGGAATATCAGAAGTTTGAGCCCAACCTAGAAAACTTAGCAAGACCTTGCCTCAAAAATAAAAAATAAAGACCTGAGGATGAGCTCATTGCAAAGATCCTGCATTCAATCCCCAGTACCCCACCCTCACAAAATCTGTTAGTTGTACCATATATTTTTTGTAATACTTCACAGATATTAACTAAAGAACATATGCTTAGAGGTACACATGACACTATCTGGCCTGTGGTCAGTATTAATAATAGGTGTTTAATACTTGGCTAATTGGAAATAAAGAAAACCTTGGAAATAAGTTTTGAGCTTGAATCACTTCTAAGTAGGGGAGAAGGGTTAATCTTACCCAAAATTACTATGCCCTTAGGTTTTGTAGATCAGGGGGAAAGAGGCAAGAGGAAGACAGTGAAGATAGCAAAGACAACCCCTTTTAGACCACTGTCCTATTAAGAGAGACGAATGTACTTCTTCCTAAATTGTATACAACAGTCGTAACACAGTACCTTAAATCATATTAGGACTGTAAAAAACCCCATCATGACACTTTGTTTAGAACCTGGATAGTCTTAGTTCCCAACAACTAACATACAATTTCTGGAATAAAAACACTTTCTAAAATTGGGGACGATTTAAATAAGTACTTTTCAAAAGATGACACAAACTAAAGAAGTAACAAACTTGCAATTTTATGGGTGTGGGAGGTACACAGCTTATTGGATCATTTTACATTGAGTTCTTGAAAATTCAAAGATATCTTTAAGGTAAAGGAAGAATTTACAATCCCAGGGTGACATAGTTCACTTCAAAAATGAAGTTTAAAGCCGGGCGTGGTGGCTCACGCCTATAATCCCAGCACTCGGGAGGCTGAGACAGGCGGATCATTGTGAGTTCGAGACCAGCCTGGGCTACAAAGTGGGCTCAAGGCCAGCCTGAACGGCATAGTGAGACCCTGTCTCAAAAACAGGGCTGGGGATCTAGCTCAGCGGTCTACGCACCTGCCCAGTAAGTGCAAGGTCATGAGTTCAATCTCTGCTGCCACACAAAAAAAATGAAGTTTAAAATATTAGGATATTTATAATTCATCTCACAAATGGCTGTTTTCTCTCCTTTACCACACACATCCCTATGTTCCTTCCCTAAAAATCAAAACACTAAAAATCCATGGGCAAAAATACGTAAAAAAAAAAAAACCCCAAAAAACCAAAAAACCTCATAGAAAAGCATACAAATAAATGGCTCTAAAGATGGAAATTCTCATTTCCACATCAATTAAGCTACCATTTCCATCTAAAGGATTGTCAAATATTTAAAACCTTATTAACACTCTAGTGAAAGTGAGGGAAGAAGGCCCTTATATTCAGGTGGTCTGAACATTAACTGCCAGGAGAGGGCAATTTCAGATGTCTATCAAAATTACCTTGCACCTCTATAACCTGACTTTTAGAACTGACCCCACAGAAATACTGGCACAGGTGAAAAAAGCTCTAGGCACTGTATTATAATAGGCAGAGAACAGCTTAAATGAATTGCTTAAGACCTCCCAGCAGTTAAGTCAGATCTCAAACCTAAGTTGTCTTCATTTTGTACTCCTTTCACTAAAAGCATTGTTTTCCTCTAAAAGCACATTATTTCCCACTTTTATGATATATCGCAATTAATGAGGGGTTCATATTACCTAATGATTTTATATGAAGGTCTTTTTCCTCTTGGAAAACTAGACTATCCAAAAGTTCTTATTTTATATGAATTCAATTTCAGCACTGTATCTTCAAAATCTGACAAATATTAGCTAAATTCCAGTGAAAGAATGTCTTTTATGCACACATTTGGGGGTGGGTACTAGGGACTGAACCCAAGGCTTCTGCACTAGCTCCATCCCCAGCCCCCTTTAAAAAATATTTTGAGAACGCATGTTGGTTAACTTGTAAGTTGTACAGGCAGAGCTTCAACTTGTCACCCTTCTGCCTCAACCTCCCAGAGTACCTGCACACAATTTAATGCAGTGTTTTAAATAACCAACAGTTTAAGACTGCAATGTATCCCTAACGACCAAATATAGTAAAAACTTTCTAGGGTTCAACTGTCTTACAGCTTTTTTAAGGTCGAAATTCTTTCTTAATCTTAATTTAGGGCCACTATGGTTGTATTTCAGACAGCTTCATTTATGTGATTTTAGTTTTATTATCTATTCACAGAGACATTTAATGACTTCAACTAAGCAGCATCTAACTATCCTTCAAAGAAAAGCTCCCAATGTTTACTGACTTTTTAAATAAAGGGTTGGAAATAAAGGCAAGGGGAAAGATGATCAATTACTAGAGTATAGATAGTAAAATAGTAAATAAAAAATGGCAAATTTCTAATTCAGTTCATTTAAGTAAACAGTAAGTATTTATTTCAGGTACTCTAACTGATATGAAGAATGCAAAACAGACTAAGATTCAGTTCTGCCCTTAGGGCTTTGTAGCAATCAAGTACAAATACTGATGTATCATTTTCTCTTATGTTGTTGATGGTGTTCGAATCATCTACCCTCTTGCTGATATTTTTGGTCTGTGCTCTACCACTTATAGGGACACCAGTGCTGAAGTCTCCAACTACATTAGTTTGAGACTGTGGGTGAGTTGTTTATACTTCCAAAGACTTGTTGCCTTGTCTGTATATGGTGGAAATTAAGACTAGATCAAATGAGCTGATAGATGTAATCTGCATAGTTCCTGACACACTTAAATGCTATTTTTAAAAAGTGATCTGATTTTCTATAGGAAGTTAAAAATATTTAAAGAATCTATCTCCTAAAGATAAAACAATTTGCAAACATGCTAAGATACAAACTCTGTAAAGCTGGGAGACATGAAATAAATCCAACTGGTAATTCGAAATTTCTATATGATTTTTGGGACACCTTTTGGACAAAATTCAGAATACAAGAGCTCTGAGAGACCAAACAGTTCAATACAAGGTCTCTGAGAGGCCAATAGTTCAAATAGTTCAATTTCATTTTACACATGAAGAAAACGGGAGCTTAAAATCTCCAAAGTTAGTGTTATTCTTAAAAATCACCATTTTCCTCCAGGTGTGGTGGTGAGGAGGCTCACTGCAATTGACCAGCCTGGGAGCCACATAGCGAGTTCAAGACCAGCCTAGACTACATAGTGAGACCTTGTCTCAAAAAAAAAAACAAACAAACAAAAAAAAAAAACAAGCAAACTAAACAAACAAACAAAAAAACCCTCACCATTTTCCTTGTTGATTTTTAGGAATGGAGAAGTCTCCGCATGTACAGTGGTTTTAAAAATACAGATTAAACCTTTTCTATTTAATTGTATCAAACAAAAGGATCAAATATATTTAATAGTGGTAAAGTTTACACCTGGCGTTTTACTAAAAATGAGACAATCATAAAGGTGTAAATTAGAAATTAAAGACAAAATTTCCTAACCAGGAAGCTAAAATTATGTTCAGGTTCTTTAGAGGATATTAATAGAATTCTAGGGGGAGCCCTTAGAATTTTTCTCCTGTTAAGAGTATCATATAGATTTTATATAGCTGAATCTGTATGTCAGAAAAATACACTTCCAAAGCAAAAAAAAAAAAAAAAGCACACTGTAAATTTTTAAAAATTTAAATTGTTTTGTTTATACCATAGGAAAAACTTACTAAAAATGACAATTTTGTGTTTTAATTAGAATTGGTTTAGAATATAAAGAAATTGATTGGTTAAGCTGAACACAGTGGCACATGCCTATAGTCCCAGGTGCTTGGGAAGTTGAAGCACGAATACTGAGCCCCGGAGTTCAAGGCCAGCTGTGTGACACAGTGAGATGCCATCTCAGAAAAAACAGAAACAAAACACACCAGCCAACCCACTCCCTCAAAACAAAACATGCCTTCCCATTATCTTACTTACATTACATATAATTTGTAATCTCTACATACTTTCAGTTTTATAATAAATTTATATTAAAATGACATCTTCTCAAACTTGATCCTCACAAGCTGGAAGAAGGGGAAGGGTGCAAGGGGCCATAAGGGAAGGACCAGAAAGAATAAGTACAGTAAAACAGGTTTTCTCCACAAAAGCAAACTGAGGCACACAGTAATTGATTAGTCTCAAATCACAGGCAACAAGTGGTAAAACTCATACAATGTGAGAGGGTAAGGTAAGGGGAAGGAATAGTAGCACGGAGCAGGGGTACACTGCTTGCAGCCAAATTCATTATGCTTAGTTAAGTGTATCCGCATTTTCCTTAATTCATTTTCAGCATTATTTTCATTATGTAAGTCTTATTTTTCTGTGACACAACTTTACTTGTGGTCAATAAGGCTTCCCTATACGCAATGAATACTAGTCCTTGCTTACTGAACAAAGGCAACAAACTATATATATTTGAATTGTCCTTAAATTCCAAACACTGGTAATTGAGGAGATTCTGCATTTATGTAGTATAACTTGAAATTCAAAAACTCAGTCATATAATCAAGCTTTGAAGTATTCAAACATCATTAAGCTATGTATATTCAATTGCGCACAGGTGGTTCATATATATATAATTTTTTTGAGATAAGAGTCTCACTATGTAGTTCAGGCTGGTCTTGAACTCACTGTGCAGGCTACGCTGGCCTTGAACTTGCAGAGATTTTCAACCTACCTGTCTCACCCTCCCAGTGCTAAAACTGGCATTCCAATTTAGCTTAGCTGGGTTTAGTAATTTAACATCAGAAAAATTTAAAAGCTTAAGTATCAGACTTAATCTTTGCAAAGCTCTATATAGCAACTAATGGTATTATGGGAAAAAGTTAAGAGTAAATGCAGAAATTAAGATATGTAAGCTATCTGGGAAGCATTAAGGATGCAGTTTAAAAAAAATCATTTAGACTTATGGGAAAACCAATGGGGGTTTTAAATGTAGATTAACTATGGTCTATTTGGAACTTCCTAAAGAAAGTTTTTTTTTTTAAACAGCAAATATACTTATTTACAATCTTATAAACATTTTTTTTCATTTAGTTTAAATTTCAAACTTCGAATGGTAGGAATTACATACATTGCCTAAAATTTGGTAACAATGCACTAGCCTAAGGTATAAAATTGTACTGTGGAAGTCTTCTAACATTCTGGCTTTCTCTGGTTTTTTCCTTGTGGATATATGATTGTAAAGTACTTTCTAGCCCATCTGAAGTTAGGTGTGGTCAGATAGATGACTTACTTTGATTAATGTAATATGACTGGATGTGATAAGTACTGTATTACTTCTGGGTCTAACATTTAAAGACAAGTATGTGCTATGCAACAATCCCATTCTCTGGCACAAAGGGAGACCTGTAATACTTGACGTGGTGGCTGCTATGTTGGCATGTATCACTGAATGATTAAAACGAGTAGAGCTCTGTGAACAAGAAATATATCTTGGTTGTTTTAATACTGAGATATTGGGGTTCTTTGTTACTGCTACAAAAGTGCTAGGCATCCAATCACCAATTGGTTCTAGCTCTTCTACTTGTGAAGAAAATAATGTGTGAAGCTATCTGTGAAAGTTGAAAAAAGTGAACATATTAATTTCAGCTCCAAATTAATTTGATTTATTTTAATAAACGTAACATGTTTATCACTTCCAGTTTGCATATCATTCAAAGTCTGCAGGGGTATTGTAGATATGATTATGCACATCTTCAAAAGAGAACTCTCTGAAGCCTATGGAACTTAAGTAACTTGTTCAAGACCACAAAGTAAATCACTGGCATCACAAATCACTATTATCTACTTCTGATTGCCAATTCTTTCCAGTATGCCAAAGCTGAATAGAGACTGTTATAGACACTTTTGTATAGTTTACAATATATCCCAGCCACTGGAAGGTGGGAGTCTGAGATGGCAGAATCATCTGGAGCCCAGAACTGAGCAATGCAGTGAGAGAGCCCACTTCAAAGTCTAAAAAAACAAAAAAAACAAAACCCAAAAAACACTGCACCACAAAAACGTGGCAAAACAAAACATAAATTCTGACACTTTTTTTGGCGTTTAGATAAAGGCAAAAGTACTAAATCACCAAATCAATAATTATCATCTTAGAATTAATGCCAGTTTTCTTCAAATTTTAAGATGGAAAATCACCACCCATAAACACTTAAAATTTTTCTGGATACAAATTCCTAACGGAGTAGGAATAATCTGGTTCCCTGGATCATTTTTAGGTTGTTGATAACCAGGAGGTAACCACATCCTTAAATTATCACTTTATTTCCCATTTCCTCCCTAGTGAATCAGAAAGGTTCATCAGATGAGTAAGGCAGGAAAAAAAAGGCAATAGATTCCCCACCCATCTGTAAAACAATTACAGTAATTGAACCTTTCCCAGTGGTCCCAGAGATAATACAAACTATTATAAACTAAATTTAAAAATTTAAAGCCTACAAAGTCCTAGTAGCTGTTTTTTAAAGCTAATATATACATGAATTAATTTTATGAAGTATGACAGTGAATTTTTAGACGAATTGGAACTATATTACAATAACCGTTTTCTATACAGTAAAGACACCAAAATTGTATTAAGCAAACTAATTTGGATAGTGGCAATCTAAATGCAACACTACAAATATAGTATCATAACTCAGATGATTAGGGAAGAATTTAACCCAAAATATTAACCTTCCAGAACAGAATGCTTCAATACTGAGGCAGCAGTGTAGAACAAAATTTTGTTTTTGATTTGAAACTTGTCCAAATCTAAGTTCCAAGTTATCTTCCAGAGCCTCAGTTTCTACATCTGCAAAATGGCTCTAACTGATCAGCAGGGTTAAAGGCCCTGGTGAAGCCACAGTACTGGGCAAAGGGAAGGCCAATTCCCCCACCCCCATAAAGAAAAACATATGATTTAGCATTATTCTAAAACAGTTACTTCCCAAGAAATGTGTATTTCTTCTTAAATAGGAAATTTAGGTACAGTTACATCAAATTTTCTTTATCTCCTGATCAGACATATATTTACTTTATTTCAGCTATGTTTAAGGACCTGGTGGGTGGTTTCACTCTGAACAACTAAGAAAAACTACCACAAGGATACATCCAAGGCAACTTGAAACAATGTAAAGTACTAATTTCTACTGGAAATCAGTGCACATAACACAGCTTAGTACATAAGAAAAAATTTTCTTGATTGTTGTGTTTTGAAATTTTTTTTCTTTGAATAAAATGGATTTGAGGGGGGAAAAAAAAAGAAAAAAAATTTTCTAGATGGTCAAACTTAGTTATAGCCAAAGTAGAGCATAAGAAAATCTACTGGAGTGCAGGTGAAAAAACCTCAAAACTTTCATTTTCATTTGTACTTCACTCTTTAAAATTTTTATGAGTTTAAATATGTATCAGTATATATATTCATGTATAAATATCCAAATTTTGGGAGTACCAGTTTAAATTTTATTTTTTTGGGTAATGGGAATTGAACTCAGGACCTTGCACTTGCTAGGCAGGTGCTTATGCCACTGAGCTAAATCCCCACCCCCAGTTTAAATTTTTTGACAGTGTACAATCAAAAAAATCAAGAGATGATTTTTCTAAACTATGAGATTAGAGAACACACACCATTGATTAAAGTCACTGATGAAAATAGTTGAAGATGTACACTTATCTTAAACAGTAATAAAAAACTGTGGGTTGCAAAGTCCCTAAACAACTGAATTCATAACACTCACTGGGATGTTAAGAATGGGTCTAGAGTTTACTTTAATTCACTTTTTAGTCCTACAGATATCAAACATATCTAAAATGGAACAGAATTTACTGATTTAAGCTAAAGCTGTTAATCATCTGTTTTGCACAGGGCACTACACTTAAAACAGACATTTCATTAGGTCTTAAAATTCGCTGGCAGATTTACTTTTGAGTCTGTATTCTATAACTTCTTTTATTAACAATCCTTTTTAGTATCTGACTTTTATAGTATTGTCCATTTCATAACACATGCAAAGCTTTAAAACAACAACTACAATTTAACATTTTCAAAGATCATATGCTACTGGAGAGTAAAACAGGAGGTTAAGTAAGTCAACTTTCATTACTAGCAGTGATTGGTTGTTTTGTTTATTTTGAAAGACACTGGAACCAGAGGCCATCTACATTACTTGGTGTCCTATGTGACTCAGAATTCTACTTGTCCTTGGCTTCAGAGCTGAAGTCATAAATGTCTCCATCTGTGACATAATTATTTCCAAAACCAATTAAGAGATGTCAAACAGAAAATTATAACTTCAGGTAATGAATAAAATAGCAGGGATGGATAATTCTTAAGGATGAAAATTTAGTTCCTCCAAAGCAAATAACAAAATGAAATAATTTGCCCTGTTTAACTCACTTAGGACAGGTAATCTCCTATGGCTGAAATTACTGCAGTATAAAAGTATGTGAATATTAGAAGTCACTTAGTTCTCCATAGGAGTGAACAAATACTTTACAGGTTTTATTATCATGCTGCTAGGGTGTGGAGGCGGCAAAGGGGTCAATCAATGATCCACTAGTTGAATGGTTCAAAACAAGGAAAGGGCAAGACATTCTGCTCTTAAGATAAGATAGAGGAATATGAAAAACTTTTAACAGTACTGGGAACTCTGGGAAAATATTAAGTGCAAAAGGAATAGTCAGCAACTTGTCTCCATGTTCTCAGACAAAAATAGATTCACCAATAAGCACAACTCTAAAATGAAAACTAAAACTTTATCTCATTTATCACCTGGCAACAGATGGTGCAAATAAAAACTTGGAATTCACTTTACTTTTAGATTTTAAAAAGATAACAGTACAGTATACACAATTAAAGACCATTATACAGTGCTTTAATGGGAATGATACAATGAAGGACAAAAGTTTGTATTAAACTAAGTCTGCAAAATATATTATCTTGTCCCGCAGTGAAAGTAAGCCTGTAAATGTTCTTTTCCTTTGTTATCCCCAGACTGTCACCATAAGCACACTGAAGCAATCTGTGCCCAGGAAGTGGCATCCTAATATGGCAATCAGGGTTAGTATTCCGGCCTCAATAATTGCCTTCCCAGTCCCTTTCCACCAGTCCTTCACCAGATCCTTAAGTGTGAACAAAATTCACCATGACTCACCCATCACACCTAGAGGTTACTCCTCTACACGTACTTCACACTGTTGCTGTTTTTCTTCAGTTTCAGTCTCCATTGTTAAATCCCTACCCATTCTCCAAGGGCTACAGGGTTGATGTCTTCTGGTGTGTCACTTAGCATACTACTGTTAGTACTATTAATTTCACATTAGTTTCATTCTGTTTATCAGACTGTTTCTAAAAAAAATGGCAGAAAGTTTTTCTGAATCAATCTCATATTCTCAAATCAACCATCATAAACTCAGTACCTGGCAAAATACAAGTCCGACACACAAGAATTTCTCAATGTTCTTAAACGAATGATCAACTCATTCTAGATCTATAAACTAGAATGTTGTAACTTATATCTTATGTAGGTGAAAAAGTTCTCCCCTGGATGCTTATCCTAAATATCATACAAAACAGCTAAACAAAGCATGTGAAATTAATAAGGCAGTTCGAAATGTTATGCCTTCCATCTAGATTGCCAGGGTTTTTTCTATTAAAATCCCAGAGATAAGAAAGAAGCCACCTCTGACACGTGAAATCACCACTTCGACAAGCCTCTTATTTATGTGTAGTTCAGACAACTTGGGAAAGATGAGATCATTTAGGCAGCAGCGCCATCATCCCTCTTTATTTGACCCCAACAATGCCTTCAACCTAACAGTAAAGAAACATGCATCAACCAGGCTAAATCATATTGAACAGAGGCAGCGAGTAATATTTACCCTTTTTTGTAAAGCAGGGACGAGCTACATTAAAAAAAAAAAAAAAGGAACCTTCCCTAAAAATGTAGCATACAGAGGTACTCTGGGCATCCCCTTCCCCCACCGTCACAAATCTACTCCTGGAATCTGAGACATAGGTCCTTTGTCTGAACAGTGTGGGAGGAGTCTGTCTGCAGTACTGGTGTGCTGGCAAGTTAAGAGAATTTACCGAAAACTGCATAAAAGCATGAAGTTTACCTTACTGTCTGATCTTTCTTCATCCTACACACTCTAAAGAGATTAGAGACAGCCAACGTGTCTTTTCAAGAATAAAGTATCCACACAATAACAGAGTTAGGCTACTCTTTAAAAAAACGGTAAGTTTGTGAATTGTGGAGGGGGGTGGTGGTACCAACACTTGAACATCCCCTTTCCTCTCGAATGAGCAAGCTCTTTGGACGTGCCTCCATTTCTGTCCATTTCTCATCTGAATAAGCTGCCCCAAGGTAAGCCAAGCGCCTTTACAAGACACTCGGCTGCGCGAACTTGCAGCTTCGCTTTCTGTACACAACACCGAACCCGAAACTCCTCTGACCCCGACCTTTTACCACCTCGCTGAGGTTTCTGGTGCCACGCCAGCTTGGGGTTGCAAGAATGCAGCCCGAGTAAAGTGAACACCGCCGGTTTGGATGGCCCGAGAAACTTAACACTTTTTATCACACAGAACGAGCAGAAAAGCGTGGACTTTCGCAAGGTGACTCATCTCTTCCCGTCCACCCTCGGCTCCTCCCAGACCCCTTTCGGCGGACTTGGGGGTTTCGCTGGGTTCGCTGGAGGTGCCTCAAGCTCGTTTCTCGTCCTCCCACCCACGCCCAGGGCCGTGCCCGGCCGACTTGCCCGCTCCCTGCACTCACCCTGGCGGCCGACAATCTCGGCGACGTGCTCGGAGCTGGGCACCGGGACGCACTCGGTGGTGTTGACGCTCTTCCTTCGCAGCAGGGCCGCCTGCTCCCCGTTCAGGGCCGCTGCCGCCGCCCCGCCGCCGCCGCCGGGGCCGTAGGCGTGGGACAGCATCGCCGCCATCATGCCCTGGGCATCGTCCCCGCCGTAGAGCACGCCCGCGGCCGCCGCGGCCTCCCGGGCATCGAAGCCGGAGGCCGGCAGCAGAACCGACCCCAGGGGCCCGCCTGGGATCGGCTGGGTCTGGGAGGCGGCGGCCGCGGGCGGCGACAGCAGCAGCAGCGACGGCCGGTCCTCCTCCTCGGCCTCCTCCAGCTCCTCCTCCTCCAGCAGGTCTCCGTCCAGCTCCGCATCCTCCCCCTCCTCGTCGTCCTCCTCCAGCTCCAGTTCGGCCGCCTCGGGGGCTGCGGGCCGCTCCTCGGGGGACAGCCCCGCCGCCCGCCGGGCCTGGCCCTGCGCCGCCACCGTCGCCGCGGTCCGGAGCGCCGGGGAGCCGGGCTCCGCGGGGCTGGGGTCGTCGAGGCCCAGCGCGGCGAGGCGCTCCCTTAGCAGCAGCCCGTCCCCCTCGAGCTCAGGGCCGGCCGCGGGCGGCGGCAGCGGCGGCGGCGGCGGGGGCGGCGGGGGGAGGGGGGCCGGGGCCGCCGCCAGGGCCAGGCCCGCGGAGCTGCCGCTCGGCATCGCGGCGGCGCGCTGTCAATGGCGGCGGCGGCGGCCGGGTCAGGCGCGGCGGGCGGCGGGCCCCATGGCGGACAGGGCCCGGGCCCCGCTCAGCGCGCAAACACCCTTCCTGTGGGGAGGCGGCGGGGCCCGCGACCCGCGCTGAGGGG
>RJWT010006725.1:0-11305 GCA_004365215.1 Cuniculus paca | reverse complement strand
AGCCCCACCCCCCACCCTCTTCTCGGGCCCCGCCCCGCCCCTCCCCAGAGCGTTCTGATTGGGTGACCGGAACTAGCCAGGCCCCCGAAGCCGGCTCCTTCCGTCGTCTCCCTTCTTTGCCTTCCCTAGGGCTCACGAGAAGGACTGTGATTCTTTGCTTTTCACGTCACTCTTTGTGACGTACGCCGGTGGGGCGGGGAAAGGGGGCGGGACTAAGGCGCAGTAGCAGAGCCTAGTAAGAGGGCCCAGCGGGGTTTTCGCTAGCGGCACACCTGGGTTTCCTCGCCCTGATCATCTGTCTTGTCTCTGGCCCACCTGGATCGGGCCTTTGGAGAGATGCCGCGCAAGCAGTGTCGGAGGGCGCCGCACACGCCGAGCGGCGTTTGCCCGGTTCGGGATGAGGGCCTAAGCAGAGACGTGGAAGGAGGGGCCGGCGAGCGTCCGCCTATCCCCGCGCGGGGGTGGTTTCCTGAGCCGCGTGGCTCGGGGCCTTCCCTGGCCCTACCTGGGAACGCTCCTCCCCTTGGGGGCTGGGCCCTCGCATGCCCAGCTGGCCGGGCTTCCCTGGCCGGGACGGTCGGTTACATCAGAGGGGTGGAAGTGCTGAACTTAAGTTCTCCGGGGCTTTTAAGGGCATTTCAGTGTTTCCTTCTCCTAGTCGCCCTTCCCAGAGTATTCCCCAGGCGATTTCACACGTGGCTGTCTTTTCTAACGATTATCTTTAAATGACTTGGTTAAAAACAAGTCATTTTATTACTTTCCTGTGTCTTAGACTGCGACTACCCTACCTCTCCCTGTAGTACGGTAGTCTTCCCAGGTTGTCCTTGACGTGTACCCAGGCCCTACGGACACAACAATGTAATAATGAAGTTGATTGGGGACCCCTTAAAGTAGAAACAGTTTTATACATACAGGCACTGTTAAGGTATATCCAAAATATTAACCCGTAAGCGATATTAAGTTATTATGTACTTTACACTTTTTTCACAGTCTTTGAAACTGGTGAGTGTTTTACGCTTAAAACAGTTCAGTCTGCTGCACTCTAGCCACATTTCAAGTACAGGGTAACTAGCAACTGTTCTCAGAACTCTAGGATTTTTAAATTATAGCCTGCGACCCTTTCTATATTGGATTTATTCACTATATCTTCTTGCCTGAAACTTGTGTCATAACTTATGAGTCCCTACTTTTTTGGGGGGTGGGGAACGGGAATCGAACTCATGACCTCAGACTTGCCAGGCCGAGTACCTAACTTTTGTTTGGTACCAGGGATCGAACTCGACTTTGCGCTTACCAGGCAAGCCCTTGAGCCGCTGAGCTAAATCCCCGGCCCCTGAGCACCTACTTTTTAGAAAGTTGTCTAGATGTTACAAAGAGGTACAGGGCATGGCTGAACTATGACTTCTGTTTCTGTATGCTGATTATGTCCATGGGGCGACGTGGCCATTCTTTACCCATATGTTTACTCAAAGGCCTGGAGCATTTTAGCTAACCCTGATCTTTTCCGAGGTTACTCCAAGGTTTCCCTTCCCTTCATATAATACCATATGTTGCTTCCCTAACAATTTATCTGTAGCGGTAAGCTCTGGAGAGAAATTTAAAAATAAATTCAGATTAGGGAGTAGGTAAATTCAGACTGGGGAGAAGCACAATGTGACTATTTGGATTTAATACACCTGGGGTTGGGACAATGGGACGTGTTTTACAAAAAGCATACAGTTTGCTTTGAAGCTTGGTTGGAGTTGAGAACACTTTTCTAGGTTCTGAGTTTACAGGGAAGTGTCACTATTAACCCTGCCGTGAAGTGTGATCTTCCTTTCCAGAGAAGCATGATCTTCACTGATCTACTACATGTACAGCCTTTTGAGATATGCACCAAGGAAATATTTCACTGTGTTAGTAAAGAAACAATCTTTTTAAATGTACCAGTGAATGATTTGTATAACTAGACATTTACTAATAGAATATGCAAACATGCCTTACCGCCTGATAATTCAGTTTAAATGATAATCATTACTGAAACAGTAATATTTCTAAAGTGAACCTAATCAAGGGAGAAAGTAAAATATAACATGTAGTAGCCATTCCTAGGTCTTATTAGCCATTGGAAGGAAGTATGTAAAAAATTAAAATCGAAACTCTTGGCAGTCTCTTCTTCCATAAATTGTCATTTGATGCTGACTTCTTGAAGTCTTAAATTCTTTTCCCAAGGCCCCAAAGTAACAGCTATAGCAGAAGTGACAGTCCATTAAGAGGGGAAGATGTAGATTCATGTGGATAACTATACAGAGATAAGATTCATTAAGATCTTTTTCTTGGTACAGGAATCAAACTTAGGACTTCGTGCTTGCCAGATAGGTGCTGTGCCACTGAGCTATATCTCTGGGCCAAGATTCATTAAGATTTAAAAAAAAAAGCTAAATGGTTTAATTTAAGTGTTTATATTATAAAATACTTTCTATTTCATTTTCACATAATAAATGAGGTTCCATTTGTTTCTATACACAAATATATACATTCATGCATTATTTTACATGTGATCAATATTGTGATTTATGAACAAGGTAAGAGATACTGAAGTTCACCAACCTTCCCACTTGGGTCTAAATTTGTTGTATTAAATCTTGCTGAAGAAGCAACTTTGAGTTTTACTTTTGCTATAAATATATACCTAGAACTCTTTCATTTAAATCCATCAAACCTAATCCCTTTCACCCTCCCCCAGCCACATAACACATTAATTTTGCACCCAATTAAGATTTCTTTTTTATTCCTATGCTTCTATTTATGGTATAGTTTGATAGATTGGAGCACAAGAGTTGTTTTAAGAATCTTACAGAATTGGCTTTTTGTCAACTATCAGGCCAATTGCTAAATTAGCCTTTTGAGTCTATCCAGTTGTAATATTAAAGTTGGAACAATTGTAGACTACAAGCTTAACAAAATATTTGTCCTTGTAAGAAAACATAAGTTTGAAGTTATGCCATACACTTTCACAGACACATGGTGAAAGGTCTGCTGAGGCCCTCACTTAGAAGCCCCAACTAATACACACTTCATTTTTAGAGCTGGTTAAGTTTTGTTTGTTTGCTTTTGTTGTTGTTATTATTATACGTTTTCGCACTAGGAATTGACCCAGGACTTTTACATTAAGCTACATCCCCCGCTCTTTTTAAATTTATTTCAAGACAGGATCTTGCTTAAGTGTGCAGGCTAGGTTTGAACTTCCAATCCTCCTGCTTCAGTCTCCCAGATTTTGGGATTATAGGCCTGTACCAATGCATGTAGCTAGGGTAAGTTTCTTTAGGTAAGACTTCTTCCGAAAGCAGTACCCAGTTTCAAGACAGGACATTCTGCTTAAAATGTTCCCTCGTTGCCTAGGACTGGTGTCTCCTATCTAGATCCCCAGGCCTTCTATACTCTAGTAGATGCTAAAAATTGTTACTCAAACATGAGCAAATCTCTCTTATGTTAGTAGAAACTCCTCCTGAGGCCGCGTTCCTCTCTTGTCACTCCCCTCTCTTTTGTACTCAAAATAGCTTTTCCAGTAAAAGCTACACACTACAAAGCAGCCATGGTTTTTGCTTGTTTATTCAAATTATTCTCACCTAGTTCCTAAATTCGGTGAGCACTTTTCATCCTGATCAAGCTTCTCCTTTTCACATAGGTCTTGATACTATTAGCTGCTTCAGAAAGTACTTCCTTCTTTGCCTTTCTTGAGGCCATGTTCTTCAGCTTTCTTGTCTACCTCTGTGATGGCACCTCCGACTGCTTTGCAGGCTGTGTGTTCCTGTCATTGACAATTGAGTATCGAGGATCTGTTTAGGATCGGTGTTCGCTTACTCCATACTTTCCATCTAAAACATCTTATCCATTTCCAAGGTTTCTTATTGATATTTCGCAAATCTATATTGCCATTTTTGATCTGTGTATTGAGTTCTAGACCCATAAATCCTGCTGTTTTATAGATATCTTCATTTGCAAGTTAAATTCAACCTCAATTTAA
This sequence comes from Cuniculus paca, assembly GCA_004365215.1. Taxonomy (NCBI): domain Eukaryota; kingdom Metazoa; phylum Chordata; class Mammalia; order Rodentia; family Cuniculidae; genus Cuniculus; species Cuniculus paca. Next base: position 7,299 of record RJWT010006725.1, on the reverse strand, counting down.
GCTTATCATGCCAAACTGAAATTTGCTTTTTAACTTAGTACTAGGTAGCAATACTATCTACTTAGTTCTTTTGACCAAAAGCCTGGTAGATATTCTTTTCTTCTAACCCCCATAGCCATGTAAATACCCCCATAGCCATGTAAATAATAAGTCCTGTGAGTCATACCTCCCAATGCTCAAATCTATCTCGCCTCCCTTCCCCTCCCCCACCCTTTCCCTCCCCTCCCCTCTCCTCTTCTCTTCTTCCTTGGTAGTACTGAGAAGTGAAGCTAGGACCTCACTCATGCTAGGCAAGCACTCTAGCTGCATCTGCCAGCACTTTTATTTTGAGACTAGATCTGGCAAAGGCATTCAGCTTAGCCTCAAACTTGTGATCCTCTTGCCTCAGCCTCCCAAGTCACTGGGATTACAGGCATGTGCCACCACACTGAGCTAATCTTTCTACATTTTTGTAACTCTGATATATAATAAGGTATATTTCTTCTTTTTCTCTGATTCCTAGCAGAGTTCTTAAAACTCTTGCAATTTCCTGAGTGATTGAGGTGAAAGGAGCATCTTTCATTATATATTGTCTTTCCCTTCTAATCCCTGATACACAGCTCCTAAATCCATTGGGATTTCATGAGTGACAGAAGAGTCTTTTCTGATAATATGACTCTAGCAGACTTCTACGTAGCTTCAGGATGGAGGATGGTTACCAGAAAAGCCAAACCTTGATTTGAAGTTTGAAACATTCAGCCCCACTCACCTACCCTCTGGAATGATTATGCCTACATGATGAAACCTCCAAAAAAAAAAAAAAAAGACCTACATGAGCTGAAGGTGTGAGCCCATGGAAGAACATTAGTCTAGCATGCGCAAGGCCCTGGGCTTGATTCCCAGAAACATACTCACATGCAGAGGACTAAACTATGAGGTTTAGAAAGTTTCTGAGTTATATACCCCTACTATGCAAGGTCTAAAAGTCTTGTGCATGAGACCCTTCTATACCTTACTGGAGGTACCTTTTCATCTGACTATGCCCCTGTATCCTTTATAATAAACTGGTGATAGCAACAAAAGCAATTTCTTCATTTCTGAAGCTGTTCTAGCAAAGTGTCACACCTGAGGAGGGAGTAGTGGGAACCCCTGACTTTGTAGGCAATTTGGACAGAAAGGTGTGTATCTTGGGCATCTCTAACTTGTAATTGACATTTGAAGTACTTGTGGGACTGAACTCTACCTATGGGATCAATGCTACTTCAGAGTAGTTAGGATCAGAATTTAATCGAGTTGTTAAGACCAACAGTTGGTGTCTGGAAAGTTGGAGAATTATTTGTGTGGGAACAAAATCTTATACCTTTAGTGTCAGAAGTGCTGAGAGTAAAAACATTGCAGAACCATCATTTCCATAGTCTAGGCCATTATCATTTTGATGATGACCTATTACAATAGTCATCCAAGTAATAGTCTTATATCCAATCTTGGTCCTCTCCAGTTTATTTTCTATGCTCCAGCTGGAATAATTTTAATTTGTGTTTATTTATTTTACTTCCTGGCTTTTTGTTACACTTAGGATAATGTCTAAATTCCTTAATAAACTTATAAGATATGCATCTGGTCTCTGTGCCTGTAGCCATTCTTCTGTTTTCATTTTTGACCTCAGCCAGAAGCGTTCTGCTATTCCTATGTTTTATACACTACTAATGCCTCCAGGCCTACAATATGATGCTGGATTCTCCATGTTTATCTTGATTAAATTTTATTGGTTCTTCAGGGCTTAGCTTAAACATCTTTTTTTCCAGGATGCCTTTCCTAATATTCCATGAGGTAACTGTCCTTGAAGTAGGCGCTCATGATTTGCTTTGCATCCCAGCAACACTCATCACCTCTGTTGTTTCTCTGCCTCTCTTTTCTTCCTTCTGAAGCTGGGGCTTCCACTGTACCTGGTACATAGATGGGGCTACTATGTATTTGTTAAAATACTGGCTAAATTAATGGATAATTTTCCAAATAAACCCAATAATTCAACCAATCTGAGCTTTTGGCTCTTTTTCAAATGGACATTGTAATTGCCCATCTTTGTGTCTCTGCTTTTGTAGTTTATCTGTTTAGATTGCCCTTACCTTCTATCCCACCCTTATCATCTCCTCAAGTGTTTAGGCATCAGTTTAAGTTTGACTTCAACTTGAATTCCTAGTCAACAGAACCAACGATAGTCCTTTCCTACCCCTTCCCAGAAAAATGCACATGAAAGCAACATATGCAACAAATAAATGTATTATTTATCTCTTTGGGATGCTTAAAAGACCCCCCAAACTCTCTGATGCCTTCCCTATTTCTCCCCCTGCTCCATCTCTTTGTCTTTTTTTATTTTAAAGAGAATAAAACCAAACAAAATAAAATAGAATAAAGCCAATCAAAACAAAACAGTGAAAGTGGTACAAACTTCAAAACAGGATGATAAGAAATCGACAATGGCTACCATATCATGTTATTTTCAAAACAGTTGTCCATACCATCTGAGAGTAAAATCAAAAGCACTAAACAGAATAAAACCAATCAAAACAGAGCACTGAATAAAACAAAACAATAAATTGGAACAAAACAAAACAATATTGGATTTCAAAAACAAGACAGAAGGAAATCCCACATATTTGCTATACTGCATATTGTTATCCTTCTAATAGATGCTCAGACTACAGGCCTTAGGCCTGCAAAATTAATCAAACAATACAAGCATTTAGTTGTTTTTGTACTTCAGTTGCTATCAATTCAGCCTGTCCTCTGAACCAGCCAGTTGCTTGGGTGGGGGGCGGTGTGAGGAGGGTGCTGTGTTTTAGATTCTCAGCCTGCACACTAGTTGGCTCATGGGAAGGGTGAATTGGCTTCTTGTTGTACTCCTCCCAGACCCGGCATGGCTTTTGCTGACTCATAGGAAGGGCAAACTGGCTTGTCTCTCTTCCTGGGTCCTGTATGGTTTACCCTCACTCCGTATCTGGATCCCTTTCCCATTTGAGAAAGATCTGTCTCCCTACTTCCTATTATCCAGCTTTGTTTTGCTCTTTATTTATAATATGAGTTTCTCATATGTGAGAAATCATGCAATATTTAAACTTATGTGTTCGATTTGTTTCACTTAACATTATGGTCTTGAGGTATATCCATTTTCCTACAAATGGCTCAACTTTATCATTCTTTATGGCAGAATAGTACTCCAGTGTGTATAAATACCACATTTTCTTTGCCCATTCATCTTTTGATGATGATCTATTATGAATTGTGTTACTATATACATGGGTATGCATGTATCACTGTGTCTTTAACTCTTACGGGTAGATACCTAGAAGGGATTATCTAGGTTGGATAGAATTTCTAGGTCAAAAATCTTAGTTTCTTGAGGAGTCTCCATACTGATTTTCATGGTGGTTGTACTATTATATATTCCCACCAACAATGTAAAAGGGTTTCTTTTTCCCTATAGCCTCACAGGCATTTCTTATTATTAGATTTTTTGATGGTGGCTATTCTTTTTGGGGTAAAGTGAAATCTCAGAGTTGTTCTAATTTACATTTCCCAAATGGCCAGTGATGTTGAGCATTTCTTCATTGAAATATATATTTTTGTGTACATTTTTATATCAGTTAATCTATCTTAACTAATACAAAATACCAGGTTAAAACCCCCCAGTTGGTGAGGAAACAGTAAAAATATTAGTAATTTCCAGGAGGTAAGAAGAGGAAGAAATGAATAGGTAGAGGATAGAGTATTTTTATGACCATAAAACTCTTCTTTGTGATACTACAAATGTAGACACATATTATTATACATTTGTCAAAACTCATAAAACATATTACAGTAAAGGTGAAGCCTAATGTAAACAAACTATGAACTTTGCATGATAATGATCTGTCAATGTAATTTGCAAATTATAAAAAGCGTACCCCTGGGGTGTGGGATATGGATGGTAGTTGGAGAGGGATGCCCTTATGTGAAGGCAACTCTCTACTTTCCAGTCAGTTTTTCTGGGAACCTGAAACTACTTTTAAAAATAAAATGTACTGCTGGGTGTGGTGGTGCACTCCTGTAATCCCAGCACTCGGGAGGCTGAGGTAGGAGGATTGTTGCAAGTTTGAGATCAGCCTGGGCTACAAAGTGAACACAAGGCTAGCCTGAACTGTGTAATGAGGCTCTGTCTCAAAAAGACAAAAAAAAAAAAAAAGTACTAAAAAGCACAGTGGTTTGCACATTTGAAATATTTAGTTTGGATAATTTATATGCTCTAATCACAAACTGCCTGAGACTATCTCACTCTGGTAGGACAGAGTTACAAAGATGTTGTTTGGACAAGGATCAATCACTGACATATCACAGTAATCCTAAATGTGTATGCACCAAACAATAGAGCTTTAAAATGTGCATAGAAAATAGCAAATAAAAACTGAAGTGTGATAAACCTGAAAGGAGAAATATACAAAGCCATAACCCTAGTTGAGGACTTTAATGTCACTTTTTCAGTAACTAGTAGAACTATTTTTAGAAAGAAAAATCAGAAAAACAAAAAGAAAAACAAAACCATCATCAGCTAAAAGGATATTTACAGATGATTTCACCCAATAATAACAGAATACAGTTTAAGTGTCCATGCAACATTCATAGACTGTGTCCTGGGATATAAGACAAGCCTCAAAAAATGTAGAAGAATTGAAATTATATGCAACATGCAGTCTGACCATAATAAAATCAAATCAAAAATTAGTAATGGAAAGAGAACAAGAAAATCTTTAATGCATGGAAAAACATACTTCTAAAAAAAATTTGGGAGTCAGTGATATGTCTCAAGAGAAACAGAAATACTTTGACTTGAATAAAAAGAAAAAAATAGAACATATAAAAATTTGCTGGACATAGCTAATGCAGAACTAAAAGAGAAATTAGCTTAATGGTTTGTAGCACTAAATATTTATATTGAAAATAACCTAAACTCCACAGCAGGGCATGGTGGGACATGCCTATAATCTCAGTACTCAGAAGTCTGAGGCAGGAGGATTGCCCCAAGTTCAAGGCCAGCCTGGGTTACACAGTGAGTTTAAGACTAGCCTGAACTACGTAGCAAAACCCTGTCTCAAATGAACAAATAATACTAACCTAAGTTCCTACTTCAAGAAACTAGAAAATGAACATCAAAATAAACTCATGCAAGTAGATAGAAGGTACAAATAACAAAGAGAAATAAATGAAATTGAAAACAGCAGAGAAAAATCAATTTAAGAACTTAATCCTTAGGAAAAAGCATCAATAAAATTGATGAACCTTTAAAAAGACCAACAAAGGAGAGAAGACATAAATAACAATATCAGCAATGAGATAGGGGACATCAACATAGATCCTGTAGCCATTAAAAGGATAAAAGCAGAATATTACAGAAAATCTTATATTCATAAGTTCATATAAAAAAGTTCGTAGATATTAATGTACTTCTTGAAAATCATGGACTGTCAAAATTAAACCAAGATGAAATAATATCAATAGATCTATGATAAGGAAATCGAACTTATAATTAATTGAAATGGCCCCCACCTCCAAGTTTCAGTGGAAATTTCCAGGTTTTTTTCTTTTTGTGGGGGTGGTAATTGGGATTGAACTCAGACCTTTGCACTGAGCTACATACCCCATCTTCTTAAAAAATTTTTGAGACTAGGTCTTACTAAGTCACTAAGTTGCCCAGGCAGGGGTCAAACTTGCAATTGTCCTGCCTTAGCCTCCCAGAGTGCTAGGATTACAGGTGTGTGCTTCACGACTGAGCTTCTGGGTCTTTGACCTTCTTCTGGTACTGGATTCTCCAGCTCTTCAGTGCACAGATGAACATTTTAGTCTTCCACCTCTGATTTTGCAGATGACCATTGAACTCTTTTCCTTTTCTTTGTATCAGTCTACCTAGTAAGTCCATTGTATAATTATACATGCATTTCATATTGGTTCTGTTTCTCAGTGAACCCTAACTAATACAGCAATCCTGAGCAAAAAAACAAAGCACAAGGCATTATAATCCCAGATTTCAAGTTATACTACAAAGTTACAGTAATTAAAAAAAAGTGTGATACTGGTGCAGAAATAGACATACTAGACCAACAAAATAGAATGGAAGACACCGAAACAGTATTCTATCATCTATCTTTGGTTATTTGATCTTTGACAAAAGGGCTAAAAACAAATGCTGGAGAAAAGATATCCTCTTTAAAAAATAGTGCCTGGAAAACTGGTTATATATGTGCAAGAGAATGAAGGTAAACTCATATCGCTCATACTGTACTTGAAATAAAGTCAAAATGGATCAAAGTCCTAGCTATAAAAACAGAAGCACTGAATCTGCTGGAAAATAAAACAGGTAAGACTCTTGAAGACATAGGTGTAGGCACAGACTTTCCAAACCGCAGTTGCCCAGAACCCCAGCTGCCCAAGAAACAATCCCAAGAATCCACAAGGGGAATTATCTCAAATTAAAAAGCTTTTGCATTGCAAAAGAAACAATTAGCCGAGTGAAGAGACAACCTACATAATGGGAAAAACTTTTTCTGAAGAGACGACCACTATCTAGAATATATAAAGAACTAAAAAAATTAGACCTCAAAAAATGAAACATACAATGAAAATGGACAATTGAGATGAATTCTTCTGGAAAGCAGTACAAATGGCTGATAAGTATATAGAAAACTGCTGAGCATCTTTGGCCATTAAAGAAATATACATCAAAAAACCCACTGAGATTTCATCTTATTTCAGAAACTCTGGTTGTCATCTAGGACTTAAAAAAAAAACAAATACTGACAACATTATGGGGAAAAGGAACACTTCTACTTTGTTGGTGAGAATATAAACTAGTAAAATCACTATAAAAATAAGTATGGAGAGTCCTCAAAGAGCTAAAAATAGAAATTCTATTTGGCCCAGCAGCTATACCTCTCTTGGGCATGTTCAAAAAAGAGTTAAACTCATCATATTACAGTGATACATGCATACCCATGTTTATAGCAGTGCAATTCACAATAGCTAAATTATGGAAGCAGCCTATATGCCTGTCAGCAGATGAATAGATAAAAGGCAATGTGGTATTTATACTAAGTCATAAAGAATGGTAAATTTGAGTCATTTGTATGAAAAATAGATGAATTTTGAAACTATAGTATAATGTTAAGTGAAATAAATCAGAAACAGAAAGTTAAACATCGTAGGTTTTTCCTGCGTGAGAAACGCAAAATATAAATAATTAAAACAGCAAAATAAAGGAGAGATGGTAAGAAACAGGGAGATAGATTTTTG
>RJWT010006724.1:0-28662 GCA_004365215.1 Cuniculus paca | reverse complement strand
AGTGTGGAAATGGTGGCTATGGCTTCCACTAGTGTTCCTTTGGCCAGAAGTCAGCTGTGTGTCCAGGCCTGGCTGCAGAGAAGGCTGACAAAGGTAGTCAAGTGGAGTGTCCAGAGGGAAAGGGGAGGAGTATGGTGAAAGCCAGCTCTTTACTACACTTCCTGGCACAATTCCTTCTCTTTATGACTCTAATCATTTTTATTGCTCGCTTCTCCAGTTTCTCCCAGGTTCCCAAGAGGTGAGATTTGAAACTAGTGTTCACTCTTTAGTCTTTATAATATTCTTGTATAATGATTAGAACTACAAAGGCAGCCTTGAAATTGTATATTCTTTACACTTGTTCCCTTCATTCCCTATTACTTGTTTTCTTCCACATCACTTGGTTTTACTGAATGGCTAACCTATATGATATTGCCTATACTTGATTGATTTTGATCTACACATGAACATTACACTATCAGCTTTCTCTAAGAATACCTTAGATCTGCCTTCAGGAAGTGCATTCCAGTCTGCAGTATGTAGATCCCTTTGACAGTCAAATCAGTAAAAGAGAGAAGGCGTAGGCAGAGTTTCTTTTCATTAAATCCTATCGCAGGATGTGTTTTGAATCTGCCCTCTCTCCCCTTAAGAACAAGCTCATATCCCACCCTTTCCTTGTATCTTAACAATGACATCTTATTTGTAGTTATTTACCAAAAGCTTTCACACACATTATCTCATTTTTATTGCCTCAAAGAATCTGTTTGCTTCCCCCTCTAGATTAATGAGACAGTAAGAGTTGTATAATAATTTCCCTGTTCAATTTAACTGCCAGGAAACTTAGACCAGCATTTGTGATGAGTCAGAATAATTGAACTATGCTGTGGGTTGATGTATTTGTTTTTTGAAAGAATTCATTTTTCCTTTTCCTCCTCCTCTTCCTCCTCCTTCTTCCTTTTTCTTTTCTTCTCCCCCATGCCTACTGGGAATTGAATCCAGGGTCTCATGCTTACTAGGCAAATGCAACATCACTGAGCTACATCCCCAGTCCATTTTACAAGGGGTGATCAAAATATGTGGTTTTTAAAAGTTTGTTACAGTAAAAGAAACATTCCATTAATCCATCTCAAAATGCTCCCACTGCTTTTAACACAGTTATCCCATCATCCTTGCTCTTTTCTGTAGCAGTTCTGGAGTTCCTCTTTCATGAATGTCCTTATGAAGTAAAATAAAAAATATGGTGAATGCTGCTTTCCATTCAATGGAAAAGCAGACTTGTAAAAAATATTACAGTGTGTCCTCATCCACCTTATTCACCAGATCTGGCACTTTGTGACTTCTGGCTCTCCCCCCAAATCAAGCATGCCCATGTAAGGTAAATGTTTTGAATCAATTCAGGACATTGAGGTAGCCACATGACAATGCAGCTAAAGACACTCATGAAAGAGGACTTCCAGAATTGCTTCAGAAAGTGACAAGAACAATGGGATAAATGTGTTTGAAGTGAAGGGGAGTATTTATAAGGAGATTAATGGTGATGTATCTTTACTGTATCAATTTAGAAGGATAAATGTTCACTCTAGGTTTTGATCATACCATGTACTTAGTAATTTCTGATAATTAGCCCTTTTAAAAAAGTTTTTAAAGATGTGATGTTAAAAAAAAGAAAAGTGTTTTGAAAATGTGACATGGAATAAAAATTAATTGTATCATAATCTTTTGGGAAAGATATTATCTTTATCTTACATATGTATCATGTGAAGTTCATAAAAATTAAAGTGTTTTTCCAGAATAATATCAGTATATGAAAGAGACATCTACACTCATGTGTTTATTGCAGCACTGTTCACAATAACCAAGATATGTGGAATATACATATACAACTAAATATTTAGCTATGAAAAAATGAAACTGTCATTTGCAACAACATAGATGGTACTTGAGGAATATAGTGAAATATGTGTGTAGTATTTTGAGGAGGATGATGTGTTTCATATGTTAGGTGAAATAAGTCGGTCACGCAAAGATAAATATGGAATGTTTTCATTTGTGTGGAAGCTAAAGCCAATCTCAAGTAGAAAATAGAGTAGTAGTTACCAGACTCTAGTAATAGTGTGGGGTGAGTAGATAGAGAGAAGATGGTTAGCGGGCAAGGGTGCCGTTAGGCAGGAGGAATGACTCCTAAAGTTGCTGCAGTCCAGTGGGATAGCCATGGTTGAAAACTAATTGAATATTTCAAAATAGCTAATAGAAACTGTTTTGAATATTTTGAACTCAAAAAGTGATCTGTCTGAGGTACAGAGAGCCCAGTTGCCCTGATCTAATCATTACACATAGTATACATGTATGGAAATGCCACACTGTACCTCATAAATATGTATAATTACTATATATTGGTTTCAAAAAGTGAACACAAATGTAATTAAATAAGCCAAAAAAATTTTACAAAAGAGATTTTTTTTTTCTCCAAGCCTGTAAAGATACTCACCATGGTAACTGGGACTGGGTTTCAGGTTGCCATGGTTTGGATCTTAAATGTCTTCCAAAGGCCATGTGTTGAAAGGTTGGTCCCCAGTCTGTGGTGTTAGTAAGAGGTGGTGGAAAATTTAGGAGTGGGGCCTAGTGGGAAAAGTCACTGGGGGCACGGCCTTGAGGAGATATTGGGACCCCATCCCCTTCTTGTCTCTCTTTTTGCTTCCTGGCTTCTCTGAGGTGAACAGTCTTCTTCCATGTGCTCCCTCCGTAGTACACTCTATCACCACAGATCACCACCCCCCCAAAAAACAAGGCCAAGTGGCCATGGACTGAACCTCTAAAATCATACCCCAAACCAATCTCTCCTTCACATAAATTGATTATCTCACATATTTTGTTACAGTGACAGAAAACTGACTAATATACAGGTACAGATCCAACCTGCTGCTCCTAAAGGTTCCCTTCCCAAATTTCCCACTACCTCTTTGTTTTTTCCCCCTTGATTCACATATAAACTTTAAGATTCTTGAATATTTTTATCGTATTTATTATTATAGATATATGAGCATCAACTCCTTAAAGTCACTGAATATCTCTGATCAAATTCTGGCTAGTTTTGTCCCATTCAAATAAACTGTTCCATTTTCAGAAGAAAGGAACAGGCAAAAAGTCTTGTTTTAAAAAGTTAATCCATTTGAGAGATGGACTAGTAATGTTATGAATTCTATGTGAATTAACTTGTACACTTTTTCAAATTCCAAAAATCAGTGGGGAGATAGCATTATACTACTGAGTTAATCGTGATTATAAACCAAGCCTTTGCCTACCTGGAAGTGGTTTACCTGGGCCTGGAAAAAAATCAGATGACAGAAAATGTAGCTTTGAGCTGCATTTCTCAGAATATGGCTCTGAAGTAGCATTGTCCAAATCACCTGGGGGTGGTGGCTAGGGGTATAGTTTCGTGGTGGAGTGCTTGCTGGGCGTGGATGAGGCCCTGGGTTTCATCTCCAGGACTGCACACGTGCCTGGTTATATTTAAGGAGATGGAAATGTAGTCATTACACATGGTATATGTGTATTAAATTATGTGTATATGTGTATTAAATTATCACACTGTGCCCCATGAATATGTACAAATATTTTTCTCTTCCTCAGATGCAAAAGAAAACCAAGGAAATACTGTGCACATGTATCAGTATGGAAATGATACTGAGTGCACGTCACTTCATCTTTCCTCCTAGGAGACAAAGTACATATCTCTTCATCATCTTGTTTGTTTCTTCAGTGTCCCCATGGAGGACAAACTGAGTCTGGTCATGCAGTGAAGCAGTGCCAGGCCAAGATTTGAATGTGAGTTTCCTGACTTAGAGTAGAGAGGGCAAAGAGGGACTGGGTAAACCAGGAAGCCTTGCTGGGCTCCTCAGCGGCTTGCCAAGGGGGCAGTGCAGGGGCACTGGGAGCCTATAGTTGCCAAGGTTGGATGGTGGAAACAGTTTGTCAGCTCAGCTCAGTAGAGGTTTGGTGTCACCCTGGAGATGTGTGCCAGAGTCCATGACTTTGTCTTCCGATCAGGAGACTTGCAAGCCATGTGATAATCAGCTGGCATTTCCAATCACCTTTCCCTTGGCCTTTTTTGGAGTCCAGAAGCCATAATGCAAGCAGTGGGCTGAAAGCTGTAGCAAGCTGCTGTGTTGGCATATAATTTGGAAACCCTTTTCACTTAGCCATCTATTAAACACCTGGTGTGTTTCGAGTCCCCAATCTGTTTCCTTCCTCATCCTCCACCAAGAGAAAAAATGAAGGCGTATTGACCAATCAAAGCAAGGTCTCCATCTTGCAGTTGTGACAGTATGGACTTTCTTGTAGCCAAGACACCCACAGCAGGGTATGCAACGGTAGGCTGAGAAGGAAGGGCAGGGAGCCAGGGCCAGGAATCTGACCTGTGCCAGTGACTTCGTCAAAACTGACCGGTGTCTGTGGGCAGTGGAATCAGAGTAAGCCAGAGGCTTGCAATGGGGGAGGACAGGAGCCAAGTGTTGCTTCACATGACTGGGGTGGTCTGGAATTATCTACAGTGTGGGACAAATGCTAGGAGTCTAGTAAGCTAGTGGGAGCGGGAAAAGGACAGCAAGTAGAAGATCAGGAAAACAAGCTGTAGGTGTGGAAGATGACTTTTTGACCCAGCTTTTAAAATATTCTCTGAGTGCCCCCAGGCTGCAGGAACTACTCTTCACCCAACAAGCATTTATCCTGTGCCTATAGTGTGCCAGGCATGGCTATAGATGCACCAGTAGTTACATCAGTGAACAAAGTAGACAAAAATTCCTGCATCAAGAAGCTTGCACTCTCACAGGAGGAAGAAAACAAAGGAAAAGATAAATAAAGTATACAGTCATTAGATACAGGGTGGCAGTAAATGCAGAAAAAGAGGTAGGTGCTTCATGGTGGAGCTATAATTTTAAACAGAGGGGTCAAAAAGGGCTGTGAGAAGATACTTGAGCAAAGATTGGTAAAAGATGACAGAATAAGTTTCGTAGATAGCTGAGGAAAGGACGCTGAGAAACAGGGAGCAGCAGCTTCAAAGGCCCTGGAGTGGAATTATGCCCAGTGTGTTCAGGGGACAAAGAGGAGGCAGGCATGGCTGGAGCTCAGTGATTCCGTGGAGAAGAGGCCAGTGAGGAAAGGAGGAAGAAGAGTTAGGGCCTTTGAAGTCATTGTGACTTTTACTCAAAGTGAGGCAGGAAGCTAATAGAGTGTTTTGAACAAAGGAATGACATGATCTGATTGTGTTTCACAAGAAAATACAGTAAGTCCCCAACCTAAGAATGAGTTCCGTTCTGGGAGAACATTTGTAAGTGGGATTAGTTCGTAACTATGACAAAGTGAGTCTTATGCACCTTTGACACAAACATGCAATGTAAAGCATAAAAAAGAAACACGCACACAAATACTGTAAATAAACTATTTTTACTTTTAAGCATAGTTTGCAGCACAACTGTGTCCAGCAGACATGTGAGCTGTTTCTGTGGTTTGTCCACATCTACCCATGTTTGTAATGCAAGGTCCACTGGCATTTGTGAAAGCTCACAACTTGTATGTTCCTAAGTCAGGGACTTACTGTAGATGGGGGAGTTTCTGGAGTTGGTAGAAACATGAATATCAGCCAAGAGGCTGGATCAGCAATCCAGGGTGAGAAAGGTGGAGGTAGACAAAAGTGGAGAGTCTTGATCCTTGTTAGAAATACAGCTGAAATGACTGGCTGACAAACTGAACATTTGGTGTGAGAGAAAGGAGAATCAAGACTGACTCTGACTCTTGTCTTGAGCCACCAGAAAGCTGAAAAGTAGCCATTATCAGAAGAGGGCAGGAGCTGGCTGGGGTCGGAGGCAGGTCAGGTATTAGTGTTAAGCTTGAGATGCCCACATGCAGACTGACTAGAAAAGTCTAAGCTGGAACCTGGAGGAGGCCTTGGGAATGCAAAAGAGCAGGACACAGCAGAAGCAGTCTCTGTTAGGCCAGGTACTATCCTTGGGCACAAGTGCAAAACTGAAAGGTGATTTCAGAGCAAGCCACAAAGAGCAACCATGCAGCCAGGAGGTCCCCACTCCCTCTTTCTGGGGCTTCAGGGATCCTCTTGAACTAGCAGGTGGCTGACGATGGTCCTCAGAGCCTCATTTCAAATTGAGATGCCTCCAAGTAGTAAGCAAGAGCTGTACTGGAATCAGAGTGGATGCACCATGCATTGTGACGTCTCCAAGACCGGGATGTCTTTGCCAGGGCTCCAGAGGTCTACCCAGAAGGAGCTGGCTTCTGCTTTCCCAGACAGACATTCTGGCTCTGTTCCCTTGGGCCTGTCTTCAAGTAACCATAGTTATCCAGGGAGATGGACCTGGCACATCAGAAGCCTCGACTGAACCTGTAGAATGTCCAAACTGACAAAACTGTGGAGAGCATCCTGTCTGGTGCTTTCTTCTTGCAGATGAAGGAGCAGAGGTCCAAAGAGTTGATATGATTTGTCCAAGTTAGAAGCTTCATGACCTAGGGCAAATCAATGAACCCTTGCAAGCATGCCAGGCAGAGAGCATTTTCTCAGGCATTCTGGCTTAGAGATAGCCGTGTGCTCATAATTCCTCCTCATTTCGCCCAACTCTCCTTTGCATGGGCTTTTTGCTCCAGAGCAGGATTTAGGGAATGATTGGCAGCCCTGAGGTCACCTAGCCCTTTTGGCTATCCCGCCACCTCATTGCATGAGACGTGGATTCCCTTGGCAGCCAGGGTTTCCTCCAGAAGGCTCTTGGCCTTGCTATTTCCTGTGTCTTCAGTGGGGCAAAGGCAGACCAGTTTGTCTTTTCCATCTGCCAGAAACCACCTCCACTTCACCCAGAGATGTTTTCCCTGGCCTGCCTAATCCCACGTGGGTCCCTTTTGCTCCCTGCAAATCCCTTTTTCCTTGCAGTTGTCTGAACTGCCTTCTTCTTGACAGCTGCTTAAGCCTCTGGATTTCTCCTTAAATATCAGTTCCAGGATGCCTGCTTGATGAGCTGAGGTCACCCCTACCCTCAAGTGACCTTAGTGAATTAAGCAACAATACCAGGGATTCCAGGACAGTGAGTTTGAAGATCATCTTGGCTGGCCTGGTGGGAAGCCTTTGGGCCCTCTGAACAAGGAAGGCCTTACTGACTTCTGCACATGTCAGGAGGGAGCTCTTCATGACCACGAGGGTCTGGGTGGTAGAGAGCTCTCACTCTCTGCCCTCAACCAGTAGTTTTGAATTATAGGCCTGTACTTCTGTCTGGCATTGTGTTCCCCTCTGCTTCTACCTTGCTGGAGGTGGAATGTTAACAAGCATGAAGGAGTCCCGTTCCCTGTCTGGTTCTCCTCTCACATTCATGCCTTCTTTCACAAGTAATCAAACCTCTTTTACTCTGTGGTTGCTGAGTAGCAACTCCTGGGGCAGCATCCTGCCTGCAGACACAGGGAAGCTGTGAAGCAGCTCTGCTACCAGAGTACAGACCAGTTCTAGAAAGTGGGAAGGAAGTCGCCCTGGCAGAGTGCAGTCTGTCCTTTCCTGTCTGTCCCACTTTAAGCCCTGGCCCCTCCAACAGGCCTCAGTCTCCTACCCAAACGGGGAGCTCAGACAGCCTGCCACCTCTGAAGCTTTCCCATTCCCAGTGTACTTCCAAAAGACCCGGCGTTATATCCTCCTCTCAGTCTCTGTGTTCGCCTCCACTGCACACTGTTCTCTGCACAGTAATGGCATCGAACACCCACACTATATTTCAATAGTCTGTTGAGTTAAATACCTCATCTCTGGGTTCTGTAGTCCCAGAGTAACAATTCTCCTATTCTGCTATCAAAGAGCTCCAAAAACACAGGCTGCCAGGAGGATTAGCAGGCATGTGGACCGCCGTGTGTATCATCAGGCAAAAACACTTTCTCCTTGCCCAAAGCCTGTTTTCTCCAATGTACCTTCACTTTGCACTTCCTCTACCTTGGAGCTTGTTGGCTGGTGAGCCCATGCAGGGAGGGCTGGCATCAGAGCAGGTGGCCTTGTTATTCTGCACAGAGCTCCAAGTTGGATGCTGCAGCAACTGGCCAGGTCCTGAGTAATTACCTGAGCATATTGACCATGGGGGTGCAGGAGGTCTTGGGCATGCTCCAGCCTCTTACACCTGCTCTCATGCCCTTTCTTCAGAGCCCCCATGTTCCAGGCACACCTGTTAGACAGAGCATGGGACTCTCAGGGTTGGCACTGCTAGAGCTGGCATGGTGTTTGTGCCCCTGCTGCCTTTATGACCTAGAGCTGGGAAGACCCATCAAGTTCCAGAGAAGCAGGAGCCAGCAAGTCTTGCAGTGAAAATAGATCTGGCTCTGGTAGCTCAGTGAGCAACTGTGGCCCTCAGTTTCCCTTTAATTTAAACAGAAAGAAGATAAAAACAAGGTCCTCCCACTCCAGGGACTGTAGAAGGATCTCATGAAATAACATGAAATTCTTTGGAACACTTAGAAGGAGTTTGCGTGTCAAACCTGAGGACACTGGACCAGCGGGAAGGGCAACAACTGAGGACCTGGGCAGCCAGGGCTTGGGTCCCCATGCTTCCCTTCAGGCTGTGCCACCAGGAGAAATGTGCTTACCTGTCCTTTTCTTTTTTTATTTTATTAGTGCATGTTTTCAGTACATAAATGATTACAGTCCTTGTGGGGAATTGGTACATGTACATAACACATCTTAATTCTTTTTCCTTCCCCTTCCTCTCTCCCCTCCTTCCATCTCTTGGTCCCATTCCCATTTGCAAAAGATCCATTTTCCTGTTTCCCATTGTCTATCTTTTATTTTGCTCTTTAAATTATTTATATTTTGGTGTTTTTTATATAAGAGAAGTTATAGGATATTTAAGCTTGTGTATATAACTTATTTCACTTGATATTATGGTCTCATGGTGCATTCATTTTCCTACAGATTACTCATATTTATCCTTCTTTATGGCACAGTAGTACTCTATTGTGCATGAATACCACATTTTCTTTATCCATTTATCTGTTGATGGATATATAGGCTAACTCCAAGATTTTGTTATGAGTTGTGTTGCTATAAACATGGGTATACATGTATCACTGTACTATGGTATCTTTAGCTCTTTCAGGAAGATATCTAGAAGTAGAGTATCTGGATTGAATGAAACTTCTAATTTTAATTTATTGGGGACTGTTCATGCTGACTTCCGTAGTAATTTAAATGCCCACCAACAATGTAGAAGGGTGACTTTTTACTGTTGCTTACCATGTGAGCTTCTTTTTGTTTATCTGTAAACAGGGATAACAATGCTGATTTCCTGTCATCTTATTTTGAAGTCATATAATGCTTTTATTCTTTTGTTTTGATTGATTTTATTCTGTTGTGTTTTATTTTATTTTATTACATGTGATAATATGGATGACTGTTTCAAAGAAAATGAGATATAGTAACCATTGTTCATTTCCTGTTATCTTGTTCTGAAGTCCTGTAATGCTTTCACTCTCTTGTTTTGACTGGTTTTAGTCTGTTTTCTATTATTGTATTTCAATATGTGTGAAGGTATGGACAGCTATTTTGAAGAAAACAAAAGATATTATGGTAGCCATTGTTGATTTCCCGTTGTCTTGTTTTGAAGTCTTGTAATGCTTTCATTCTTTTGTCTTGATTGGTTTTATACTATTTTGTTTCTTTTGAATTTATTGTGTGCAAAGGTATGAACAACTATTTCAAAGAAAACAAGAGACATTATGGCTGTTGATTTCCTGTTGTCTTGAAGTCCTGTGTTGCTTGCATTGTTCTGTTCTGATCTGGTTTATTCTATTCTGTTTTGTTTTATTTTATTCTCTTTAAAAAAAAAACAGGGATAACAAAACTCTGTTGGGCTAGTTGCTGATAATAATAACAAGGCCTCTATTATTTATTGAAAACTTATCATGAGCCAGGACCCTTTGTCCTTTTCTGCTTAAGATCTCTGTAGAACACAGTGGAAGTATGTTCTGCATCCATGTATGACTTGGCATGGGTTTTTGCTGGTTTATGTGGCATCTCACTGGCAGCACTGGCTGAGCAGGGTCCTGTGGGCATGGGTCCCACTGTGATCCCAAAGCCCAGCCCTGTGCCTGGCCACAGTGGCACTCAGGAAATGCTTAGGATGGAGGGAGCTTAAGGGTTTTGCTCAGGTGCTCTGCTTTGATCCCTAAAACAGAACTCTTAGAAAGAGATTGAGCAGCCTTTGTCTGAAATGTTGGGACAAGAGATGTTTTGGATTTTGGAATATTTGCACATACATAATGAGATATCTTGAAGATGGGCTATATATCTTATCCACATAGCCTGAAAGTAATTTTATACAATATTCTTATTTTTTGCACCTGCATTTTATCTACCACCTGTCACATGAGGTCAGGTGGGGAATTTTCCACTTCTGGCATCATGCTAGTGACTCAAGTTGCTTTGGATTTTGGAGCATTTCAGATTTTAGGTTTTCAGACTGGAGATGCTCTATCTGTATATACAATCATTATTCCCATTTCAAAATATGAGGGATCTCCATACTGATTTCCACAGTGGATATAACAATTTACACTCCCACTAGTTGAGGCCGAGTGATGTGCCCAGGTAACCCAGGAACTGGTGAGATGAACTCTGTCAAGCTAGAGCTTCCTGGGAAGTTTGAATGTAGCATATGGGCAGGACCAGATGCATGCGAGGTACACCTTGTATCACCATCAAGGAAAAATTCCATCAGGTAGCCCGTGACATAGGTGTTACAGTGCCCAGTTTATAGAGGAGAAAATGAGTCTCAGAGAGGGAAGGGACTTCAGAAACATTCTGTTCCAGCCCAGAACTGTCTAAGTGAGGGAACCAAATCATATAGTAGGAAATCCATTGCCCTGAGATTTCTCATCTCAGAGTATGGTGCTCAGCATTCCCTGTCTCTGTGTGTGTGTGTGTGTGTGTGTGTGTGTGTGTGTGTGTGTGTGTCTGTCTGTCTGTCTGTCTTGGATGGGAGTGGGGCTGAAATGTCTCTGACTGCCCAGAGCAGTAAGGAGGCCAGAATTCCTTCCTGGGGCACATCTGGGAGGGTTGTTGTCCTCTGGGGTTCTTGGGCAATCTTGTTGTCTGGCCACTGTTGCTGGTCCTGTTTCTCTGACTGTTCTTTTGGTTGCAAAGCACCCGCCAAACATCTGACACCATTCAGGATCGATTACACATTAAACGAAGAGTGGGTATTTAAAAAAACAGGTTTTTTTTTTTTTGTGGTTTTCTCTCCCTTGTTGTTGTCGTTGTCTAAGAAACAAACAGGTTTTTCAGTTCTTTGATTCTCTCCTGGAATTACAACCACATGGGGCCTCTACTTCTGGACAGTCTGTGCTTTTTTAAGGGACCCATTTGTTTTTATTTGTCATTGAACCTTCACAGGCTCCAAAATTTTTTAATCAGGTGATTTCTGAACAAGAAAAACAAAGGGGGAGATGGTGATTTAGCCTCTCTAAAGAGAGTTTAACTTTCAAGGATATGGCAGAGTAGGTGCCGAGGCCAGAAAGGCGACACTGCAAAGCTGGGAGTGGCCGCAGGATTTAGTGAGATTCATTGCTCAGCAGCCAGAACAAAGAACACTTTGAACTGAGCAGGACTCTGGCATGTTTGTTGATCGACTTATCCAGGGCCTGGGCCAGCTGCTTTTGTTCTAGAGGATTTCTGGGCTTTGGAAAATTGTTTCTTTTTAAGAAAGGGAAGTTTTGAGGTAACTTTAAAGGAAATGCTGCTGGAAGGCTGGGGTTTGTGGGGAGCATCGGAAGGAGTGAGAGGTCACTCAGACATTGGAAGTTGGCTAGGGTCTCCTGGAGAGAAACAAGGGGACTCATGGAGTCCACAGTCTCGTGAGGGCCCCTCAGGCCTCTTCTTGTAGGTGCCCTGGGTGGTGCACAGAGGAGGGCAGATGCCTAAGGCCATGCAGGAGCATCGTGGGCGTGGCAGCAAGGACTCCCCAGGGCGGGAGGTTGCTAGGCACTTGGGGAGGTTTCCTAGGGATACGTGGCTAGAAACACCATCTGCCAAAGATGACTTAGTTCCAGAAGAGGCCAAGGAAAGAACAAGATGGTCCTTTCTGTCCTACTTAAATCTCGGTACGGTTCATTCAGGGCTGAGCGTGTCTGTCCGGCAGGGGAAGGCAGACAAGCCTGATGACCCTGGTGACTCTTAATGTTCTGTGAGAGGGAGTGCACACCTCCTTGGAGTTGCCCTGCCCAGGGCCTGGGCACCTCAGCAACTGGCCTGCTTCCTGTCCCCTATACTGCCCTGGAGGGGATGGGTTGGGCTTGTGATGGGCATGTGATTAAATACTAATCCTTTATCAAAACACTGACAGCCACAGAATGTGTCCTCCACTACTCAGGAAAAGGTGAGCAATGACTAAAATGACTTCAGTATGCAAAAGACATTACGAGCAGCCGGGAGGGAATGCTAACCCTAGAGCCAGGAGGAGGTAACAGGGATTAGTGTGTGCTTCATGGAATATTGGAAGGAAGCAGGAAGGCTCGGTCTGCCTGCACCCTGCCGTCCACATGTGTGCTACAGAGGAGGTCCCCGTGTCTCTTTTCTGTTGATGGCAGAGACTGTACAGTATGCACTGAGGGCTAGGGGACAGGAAATTCTTTTCTTTAGTTTTGTTTTATGGTTCTGGAGATTGAATCCAGGGCCTAGCACTGAGCTCATCCTCAGCCCTTTTTCTTTTCTTTTTCCTTCTTTTCTTCCCCATTTTCCTTCTTTCCTCTTCCTTCCTTCCTTCCTTCCTTCCTTCCTTCCTATTTTGAGACAGAATCTTGCTAAGTTTCAAACTTGTGATCCTCCTGCTTCAACCTCCCAGAGTGCTGGGATTATAGGCCTGTGCTGTCATGCCTCACGGGGACAGGAATCCTAAGCCCCTGAGTTGTGCATTCAAAACCACATACTGCCCTGTAGATCACACAGATATGTTGTTTTGTGAAGAATTTGAAAAATGAGAATGATAAGTGTGGGTTTAAGACAGGCCTGGACACAGCCACTCCTAGAAGCCAGGAGTCAATGTCCAGCCGTGGAACCTTTGTGTTTTCTGCATAAGGTGTTCTCACTAGAATGGGTACAAGTGTTCAGCTGGTGTCACCATAGGAGACAGAACCCAAAATGGATGCTTCAGTTGAAGAGTTTTCTGAAGGACATGTTCATAAAGGAGGGGGGAAGGTAGCAAGGGATATTGAGGTGCCCAGAGCTAGTAGTTCAGGGGAATTGATACCACCTGAAGTATGAAGGTGCCAGGAGGAAATAGTGTTATTCAGTGCCAGTGGGGACTGGAGAGGGAGGCACCACAAGGTGGAAATTCTAGTCATGGAAGGATGTGTCTAGGATCATGGCACTAGATTAAGGAGGACATAAAAGAGAGCACCCTGACCTTTCTGTCCAATGTTCCCAAGTCTGTAGCAGAAGCCGCCTTGCAGAGTGCAAATCAAGGGGGTGGGTGTCCTCGGGACCAGCAGGGGGTGAGACTGGAAATCTCATTCTGAGAAGGGGAGTTTGTGATAGTGTTACCCATTTTCAGATTATTCTGCCTTAAGATCAGCATGTCTTCTTTGCAAAGCATGTTGAATAATCTACAGTGAGACTTTGAATGCCCCTCATGTACATTCCTTCTCTGACATATCAGCTTTCTGGGAGCAGGGACTGACCATCTTGGGTAACTATAACCCTTCTCCACACACCCATATCCAGGGCTCTGCACCTTACAGAATACAGGGACTCCGCGATCCCCGTGACAGCCAAGTGCTGAGTCCTCCTGGGAAAGGAGGTGAGTAGCCTGACTGAGTGAGGTCCAGCACTCTCCAGGGGATGGTGAAACCCTTCACAGTGAAAGACCATGGCTATGTACCCCACCATGGGCTCAGGAGGACAGGGACAAGGGCATGGAAGTGGAAAGTCACTGTGCTTTCCTTTTGGCTCAAGGCTGGCTATCTCTTCCCTCTTGATGCCATGAGGCTTGTGTTATTGCTGTGGGGGTAATTCTCTTGGGTGAAGCCTAAATCCTCAGGAAGGGAGAGCACTTGAAGTCATTAGCATGTCCAAATAGGTCTGATGGCCACCTCGCTCCCTGGCCAGGCTAGAGGGGCTGGGTCAGTCCAGGATGAGGGTCTTCTAATAAGGGGTGGGGGAGGAAAGGAACAAACAAGACGGGTGGCTTGTGACTGGCTCTCCAGGACATGATGGACCTGTTTGAGGAGGTAACAGACACTGTTCTTTGCCATGTAACTGTCTCTTCTCCCGGCCTCTCTCTGAGCACTTTCTCTCTAGGGGTGCTAGGATGGGCAGACTTTGTTGTTTACAACTTTTATGAGGTAGCAGCTCCCGCTATGCAGGCAAACCTGGAAGGGCCCCAAGAATCTAGTTCATGACTTCCAACACCAATTGGGTAAAAGAAAGCTTTTCCTCCACTCTTATATTTTTCTTTCCCCAGTTTTGTCCTAAATGAAAAAAAATTTTTTTTCCTTTTTGTCACAAAAGAGAGGAGATACCTTGAACACTGGGGGAAGTATTCAGAGGGCACCTCCCTAAAAGTTGGACAGCCTGAGTTCAGGTGTTAGGGTTGCCACTTCTTAGCTGGCAATAAGTTATTTAACCCTTAGGTCCTTGATTCCTCATTTGTAAAATGGGAATCAGAATAGTATGTATGGTAGGGAACTGATAAGAGGATTAAATGATTTAAGAGTGTCAGGCACAGAGAACATAGCTTGATGCATAGAGGCGCCGCTAAATGCTTGCTCTTATTTAGTACAAGGCTCTCCTGGCTAGAGCATCCACCATGACTCTGGAGAGATGGGGCTTTGGTGAGGCCACCAAGGGGAGCAGACATCCCCAAAGCATCACTTTAATCAGGTTGTGGCCTTGTTCACAAACTCAGTGTGGCTTGTTCAGAGATATGGTCGGAATCCTTTCCATAATCAGGCTTGCAACCTTGCCAGTTCCTTGCTGCAAATCCTCTGCTTCACCAAGTAAATCTGTATGGGCCCCAAACTCCTGTTGCATTTCACCTCCCCTTTCCTCTGCCTGCAGCTGTCTCCTCCCTCGCCTTTACCTCAAAGCCTGTTCATCCTGGAGATGCCAGCTTGGGTCCTAGATCTTCCTTGAGGCTGTGCTCACTCCTGAAGGCCTCCCCATCCTCTGAACACCTGTGTCTCTTCCTGCCCTCCCTGGCTGGCATCTGAGCCACCTCTGTGACATATCATCATTTATTGCCTTCAGGTGAGCTTGTTGCTTCCCATTCTCATGACGGCTGAAGCACAAAGCCAAATTTTGGGTATTGCTAAACAGAAAACTGGTAGCTTTGCCTCTATATGTTTAAGACTTCTTGAGAATGCAAGAAAGAAGGTACTTCCAGGAAATTATTCCTAAGGCCTGGCCTTATGGAGATTAGCATGACTGGCTTTGTAGGAAGCATTATCTCCAAGGTAGTTAACTTGCTTCCCTATTATTCTTGTAACGTCATCATCGTAGTATGGAGACTCCTCTGCACTTCCGATGCCTGTGAAGGCAGAAGGGCTGACTGTGGCCTCTAACTCCTTTTTCTCAACAGGGATCCATCATCATATGACTGGTGGTGCATTGCATTTATCTGTTCTACTGAATACATGTTTATAGGCTTGGACTTTGCATAAAGTAAGTCCACAGGTAAAAGAAATCAGCTTACAAGCATAGAAGACTGATGTTGGCCTTTCATATGAGAGAGCTTGTATTGTGTATTCCACTCCGATTTGGTCTCTGTTGGAAATAGAAGGTCTCACTGATGTCTTTGTTGATTTTCCAAGGCTTAGTTGAGAAGAATAATTTGTCTGGATGCCTTTTTGGATCACCTCAAGTCTAAGTGTGAACAGCTGGAAGTGAAGAGTTGGGCTCAAGCACATGTCATCAGGGGAGGCTGTAGAACTGATGGAGAAGAAATAGGGCCCTGAAAACTGACTTTCTGTAGCCCAGGAGCTGGACTGGGAACCAGAGTGCAGCCAGTACCATGGTAAAGCCAGTACCTTCTTTCACAGGCAGGAAGGAGACCTTGGCCTTCTAAAGGTAGAGGAATCTAGACTTCTTGGGGTCATGTGGCAAAGAAAGGACATAGAGGTGTTCCAAGGGCTCTGTACAATTTCTTCAGGCTGAGAAGACAATGGGGAATCTGAAGGGGTAGGTAAGTGCTCCTGCTGAGGCAGGGGAGGACACCTTCCCTCTGCCGACCAGGGTTTGGCTGGGGTAGAGATGGTGAGCAGAGCAAGGAGACCATGTACAGGAACTCAGTACAAATACCTGGCTGACACTTACGTGAGGGTTCTGTCCTTGACTCTAAGGGGCCTTTGGTGGGCAGTTGTTGATTGTATATGGCAGCTTCCAGCGGGCAGGTTGTTCATCTGAGTTCTGGCTCAGTATCTCGGTTTGGCTTTTTTTTTGTGATGTAAGGTCACACTCAGGTGCATGGTGATGATGAAGATGGTGATGGCGATGATGGTGACCCAAGGCCATATGCTGCTGCTTCCTACGTCGCTTCCCCTTATTTGCACCAGGTCATCATGCTGTGTGCCCCATTTACAAGCTGGACACCCAACAGCCACCTCAAACAGATATGGAGGGACCCAGATATCCCTTCAGAAGATGGGAAGACTCCTGAGAAGCGTTAACAAGAAAACCACCTGTGCTTCATGTGTTCAGCTTGGAAGGATCTGTTGAAGTTTCTGAGCCATGAATATCTTCCTAAGAAATGGAAGGAAATGTGATCTGGAAAAGGGGACATGTCCCTTTTGCTCCATTGAGAGAAGTTTTGTAATGCTTCTAGTCACCAGGCAGCGTCCCAAGTTGTCACTGAGTTGAAATCAAAGTACATGGCAGTTTATGACTGCTTAGTTCAGACTTGTGAACAGTACTAATGCTAGTAATGATTAATAGAACAAGGCTTAGTAAAGCATGGAAGGTAATACTGTAGATACCTTATATTCATGATTTCTGACTCTCACAGTAACTGTCTCAAGAAACCCCTGTATAGCCTCTCTTTATATGGGGGAACCGAGGCCTGCAGAACTCTTAGATATGGCCCCAGGCCATACCTAAGTAGGAGCTGGTGGAGCCGGAATTCAAACCCAGGGCTGATTCCGAAGCTGCACTTTTTTCCTGGCACATGGAGCAAGGCACTGTCTGGAGCAGGAGGTGATGGGGTTTGCTTTGAGGGCTTTTGGGATAGCAAGTGAGGGCCTGGACTGGCTAGTATAGTAGCTCCAGGCTGGGATGGGATGTCCCGTGGCCCCAGTCCTCAAGTGTTGGGATGAATGTCCCTATCAGTAGGCATTGGTCCCGAGGCAGCCGGGCACACTGGCAGCATGCCCAGCCTGGCACGCCCTGCACAATCCCTTCAGCATGCACGCACCTCTCAACAGAGTGACAGCTGTGATTCAGCGCCCGCACCCATGGCAGCAGAGACACGGGTGAAGTGGGGGAAAGGACTGTAATTACCTCTTAACATGTTTCTACATTTCTCTGCTGTCAGGATGGTTTTGTTTTCTGATTTATTTTGATCTGCTTGAAAATTAGTTGCTACAGGGTATGGCATCACTGTCCTTGCCTGCTTCCAGTCCCCAGCAGTGATGTAAGCCCAGCAAATGGGATTTTTCTCTCCTTTTCCCAATTTTTGTCAGGTTCTGTTTGTGTGTCAAGGCATGACTTCGTGTTTATCTGCTCTGACTCCTCATTGTGATCCTAAACAGGAACAGTATCATTGTTGTCTTCCAGAAGGTTATTGCTAGGGATATAGATAGCTCAGGGGCACAAGCGCCTGCCTGGCACGTGCAAGATCCTGAGTTTGATTCCCAGTACCAAAAACAAAACGAAACAAAAAAAACTAACCCAGAAGGTTCTTGTCCTGATAGATATCTGCCAAACTGACCACCTAAACTGCGTTTGTCCCTGTAGGTATCTGCTCTTTGCTCTCTTGACCCAGCTCTTTCCTCGTCCTCTGAGCTTGACCTTTTCCAGCTCCTCTCCAGCCTGTGCAGCTGCAGACCACCTGCCCCACCGCTACATCCCCTCCCTCAGGCAGCCTCCCACCCAGTCCTGCTCCCACCTCTGTCTCCTGGATGGCTTCCTCAGAGAGCCTGGATCTATGCAGCAGAATTGGTCCTCACCCTGTCAGCCCACAGAGCTGGCAGATCTTGGTCCCACTCTTCAGGGGAAGCTGATCAGTGTTAGTCAAACTGTGTCATGGCCTCTTCTCTTGTGATCAGGCTACAATGAGAAGGAAACCCCATGTTGCCATGGGACCTTGGCTGGGAGCAAAGAGTTGGGAGCGTAGGATAGTGAAGGCCTACTGTTTCCCGAGATGGATCCTCATCCTGAGGGCCTTTCTGCAGAGGGCGATCCACAATGAACATTCAAGAAACTAGAATTTTAGAGCCAGAATGGAACTTGAAGTCATCAAGCACAATGATGTAATTGTTCAGAGGGGAAACCAAGGTCCAAAGGGGCAGCAGAACTATACTCAGGATATGCCTCCAGTAGGCAGTAGGCATGGGATGGAACCTGGAGCTCTGCGGCACCCTATACAAAAGTGAGATGAGGATAGGATCTGGCTTCGTGCATGGAGAAGATAATATACAGCTTGGATTTGAGGAATCTGCCATTTCTTTCCCAGGATCCTCACCTTTAGCCTAACCTTTGGAGTTAGTCACATTTTATAGCCCCAAACTCCTGTCTTCTAGTAAGGACTTACATAGAACAGGAATACTGTGGTTCAAGTGAATGAGGAAGAAAAAAATGATCATTGTCCATCTACTGAGCTTCTCCTGGTTTCCAAGAAGGGCCTTTGGCATCGATCTAGAACATTTTGACTTCATGGAATGTAGCAAAGCATACAGTGGGGCTCCATTACCAGGCCAAGTGAACCAGTGAAGGTATTCACAGCTTCTACACTAAAGCATGGGCATGCTTATCAGAGTGATTGAAAACAGGGACCAGAAAGGGGCTCCCAACAGGATAGTTATTAGTTGAAGGAATATTTGAAGTGAGAAGAAAATGCATAGAAAAGGTGAATTCAGCTGGGGCACATGGGGTTGAGGTAGAGCAGGTTCCAGGGCACCTGTGATTTAGGTGCCTACATTAGGGAAGCAGGGACAGAGGGACCAGGGGAGGTCTCAGACATAGACTTTAGTCACTCAGTGAAAGTTCCTGGAGTCTGTATACCCTAACATGTCTTCTATGGCTTAACTTCTCTCAACTACTATTGATAGCTAACATTTATTTGCACAGTGTTTCACATGAAATATAATACTGACGCATGTGAACTGATTCTCCCAATACCACTTGAGGCAGCTATTACTCTTAATACCCCCATTTTACAGGTATGGAGACACAGGAGCTTGGCCAAGTGAGCCAATGCTTGGAAGCATCATTGTTAACAGTTCTCCTGACAGTTATATCTACTAGTATATGTCCTGGAAACATTTTAGCTGGATTCATCTTTTCTTCTGATAGACAGACAGACAGACAGACAGACAGACACAGAGTCACACACCCTCCTCTGAGGATTGCTGGAAGAGACTCTTACTCCTTACTTCTCTGTGGAATTTTCCTGTTTTGTGGTATAAGACAAAGGCTCCTTAAGAAACCCCAACTCTGCTTAGAAATCTCAGAGGCTTCCCATGGCAGCAGTGGGGCCACCAGCCCTGCTCTGGTTGTCCATGAAGATCTCCAAGAGGAGCCTCCCAGCAACACTCCCTCTAAGGATCTCATGTAGCCTGGTTTGAGTCCTTCCCCTTGGATCTTGACCAAGCAACGACCCAAGAAGCTGAAGGAGCCTTCCCTCTCTTGCCTCCTACAAGGCAAGAGGGTGGCTCCTGTTCTCTCCTCCTACCTCTCACTCCATTGCTTATCACACATGGATTTGTCTCTCTAGTGCTTCATTGCTTCATGTTAACACTTCATCACCAGACTTGATCCTATTACACTTCATCCCCAGAGAACAGTATAAAGGGCCTGGTGGATATTGCATTAGATGTAGAAACTGCCTTTAATATGATCACACTGAGGCACTTACATCGCATCATCACCATTAGCACAGGCTGGGCCTGACCTTGGCACTGTACCCAGAGCACCAATTCCTGCTAGGCCTTGGGCCCTGCAGCAATGACCAGCTTCATCCCTGCCAACCTGCTTGTGCAAGAACATGAACTCCAGGGACTTTGACCAGTTTGTGGGCACCATCCACATAGAGTACAGAAGTGTATCTGATTTAAAAACCTACAGGGACACACCAACAAATGGAGTTGCCATAAACATCCAGTTGTTTTCTCTTGGATTTTATATCTGCCATTTTTTTTAAAGATGTCTTTATTGATTGAGATACAATTTTTTATAGATCCACTAAAATTTGCCTATGTTAAGTCTATGGTCCTATGAACTTTTAAAAACAATTTTATTGAGGCACAATTGACCTAGAACAAATTGCATTTATTTCAGGTGTACACTTTGAAAAGTTTTGACATAGGGACATATGCTTATCACCACAACCAAAGGAGTGAGTATGTCCATGCCACTCCCATGTCCACTCCCCCACCAACTTTACCCTTGCCTTTTTGAAATTCACTAGTAATCCATAATCCCTCCCCACCCTTCCTCTCTCCCTTCTGTTGCCATAGATTGGTTTTTATTTTCTGTAGCTTTATGTGCATGGAAGTCATACAGTATGACTTTTTTCATTCATCATAATTATTTGGAGACTCATGCACACTGGATGTAGTGATAGTTCCTTCCCATTAATTGTGGAGCAGTGTGTCATTGTCTGGATACCTCACAATGAGGTATCCATTCATCTGTTGATAGACATTTGAGTTGTTTCCAGCTTGGAACTGTTTAAATAAGGCCACTATGAACATTTGTGTTTAAACTCTATTGGGATATGAGATTTGCCTTTTTTCTTGGGGAAATCATTCCCCAAGAGTGGAATGGTTACACCATAAGATAGAGTATGAGTAAATGTATAAGAAGTTCCCAACTGTAGGGTCAGTATTTAATTTTATTAGTATCTCATTGTGTTTTCAATTTACATTTCTTTAATGACTAATAGTATTGCACAACATTCCTATGCCTATCTCCCATTCATGTATCTTTTATGTTTATATATTTTGGACATTTTATACTTGGGCTATTTTCTTATTTTTGTATATTAAGAGTTCTTTATGTATACTAGATGGTTTAAAGTTTTTATTTGTCAGATATATATCTTGTGAATATTTTATCTTGGTTTGTGGCCTGTCTCATCTTTGTTGAAAATCATTGTATGTATATGCATATGTTTATTTCTGAACTACATATTCTGCTCTCTTTGTCTATTTTTACACCAGCACCATACTTTTTTGATTACTGTAGCTTTATAAGTTTTGAAGTCAAGTACCCCTTTAACCTTGTTCGTTTCCAAAATTGTTTTAGTTATCCTAGGTCTTTTGCCTTTCCATATGAATATTTTAAATAATAATTTTATTGCACAATTCATTATGCAGTTACATACAGATTTGAAAGGTGCCATCAGGAAGTACAGACAGCCATAGATATGCAATAGGTCCTACTGATAGGGGGTTGGTCTAGTATAAGATGGCAAAATTTTGGAAGGCTTACCTGAGAATGAAATCTTAAAAGCCTTGAAAAACAAGAAACTAATCAGAAGAAAAAGGGTGTCATACAAAAAAATAATGTACCTGAAGGCCTGGAGATGGCTAGAGAAATAAAGATGGTCTCTATGCACAGAGTTCAAAATAAGGTGAGATTGTGCAAGGTAAGGCCAGCCAAGTACCATGCTAAGGAGTCTGGAACTCATCCTAAGAACAGTGAGATACAATGGAAAGATTTAAACAATCTGATTTAGTAGTCTGATTTACATCTCCCAGAGTTCACTTGGAAAATAAATTTGAGGGACTGGGACAAGAACGGATGCCCACTCCAGCTGCAGCAATGCAGGTTAGGCATAGTGAACGCTAGGAGAGGAAGTTGGCAGTAGAAATAGAAAACTGACAAATATTTAGAAGGAGAAATGAATCAAGCGTGATGATAGTGATAGAATAGTGTTCTGGGGAACCAAGAGGATGTGATGACACAGCCTATTTTCTCACTAACATGCTGGCTGGTGAGATCCAGGAGAAATAGTGAGTTGTTGAGAGACAAAGGTTTCCCTCTTAAAAAGCAAAGCTTTTAATCTCAAAGCTCACTACTTTAGTTGAATACTAGCATTAGGAAGGATATTGAGTGCCCCCATCATAGCTCCCAGACTTTTTCCAACTTTTAGTGGTATTCTACCCCACTGTGCTGATAACCTCGCCTTGCTCTGCTAGGCATGCCCTCCCACCACCAATTTCACCAGATTTTTGTTGTGTTCTTCAAAGTTCACTTTAAAAGTCAATTTTTCTTAAAAATAAATAAATAAATAAGTAAAGGTCACCTTCTCAAAGAAGACATTGGGCATCTCCTACCCACCCATCTCCTGTCTGTCTCTCCCACTAAGCTGTAGTGTTACAGAACAGATCAGACACTCTTCATTCCCATGTCCTCAATGTTGAGGACACCGCCCTTCAAAACCTGAGCAATCTGCAGACTTTCACACAGCATACTGGGCCTGCCAGAGAGAAGAACATGAAGCCAGTCCAGGGTGCCTCCTTGTGTCAGCGTGACTTCCATCAGAAGTCCACACAAAGTTTAAAATCAGTTCGTCTATTTCTACTAAGGAAAATTTTTTTCTTCATGTATTTAGAAACACTATCAACAAGTGCATAAATGTGTCAATCCCTTGAAGAGATGACCCTTGTATTAGCATTTTGTCATTATAAGGAAATACCAGATGAAACTAATTTACAAAGCTAAAAGCTTATTTAACTCACAGTGTTGTAGGTTCCAAGTCCAAGATTGGACAGATTAGGACCCCTTTGGTTTGGCCTCTGGTCAGGGCAGTAGATGGGACCTTTCATGGCAGGAGTGCCTGTGGGAGCAGCAGTCACATTGTAAGCAGGAGTAGAGAGAAAGAGGACATGTGGATCTGAGATCATTCCTTTTATAACAACCTCCCACAAAAGCTACCAAAGGGGTTGCCAGACAGTTACTTCATGCCCATTGACCTAAGGACCTCCACTCCGCCCCACCTTCCCAAAATCCCGGCACATCTCAACAGCATCACCCTATGGGCAAAGCCCCCCACGTAAACCATAGTCACCCCTCTCATGTTGTGAAAGAGCTCTTATCCCTGGTGTCCTTGTTTGCTCTGAAATCTTCGTCTGGTATTTATGTTAGTATTGTATATCTTTTACCTCTAGTCTGTTTGTCTCTTTGTATTTAAAGTGGATTTCTGGTAAGCAGCATAGTGTTGGGTCTTGCCTTTTTATCCTGTCTGATATTCTTAGCCTTTTAACTTGCGTATTCAGCCCATTTGCATTTAGTATCATTAGTAATATAAGGCAATATTTAGGATTGTCTTCTGTCTTTTCTATTAGCTCTGTATATTCTTTGTTCCATTTTCCTTCTTTTTTCCCCTCCTTAGATTAACTGAACATTTCTTGTGATTTCATTTTCTCTCTTTTGTTGATTAATTAGCTAAAATTCTCTGATTTACTTTAACAGTTGTTTTAGGGCTCACAGTGTGCGTTCTTAATCATCAACTGCTAGTTGTTATTATGCTGATTTACATACAGTATGGGAACTTCAGCACACTTGAATCTCTGCCTTCCTGAACTTTCTACTACTGGCATTATACATTCTTGGTGTGTAATTGTTATAAACCTCTTAATACATTATTATTTTTGTTTAAGCAGTCAGTTATTTTTCACAGTTAAACTCCTATATACTCACCCATTAGTCACCACTTTTGATACTTTTTATTCTTTATGTAGATCTACATTTTCACCTGACATTGTTTTCCCTCTGCTTTAAGGGGTTTGACATTTTTTCTAGTGTGAGTCTGGTGGTCATGTAACCTTTTAGCTTTTGTGTGCCTGAAAAAGAGTCTTTATTTTTGGAATATATTTTTACTTAGTAGGAAGTCTAAGGTGACACTTTTTCTTTTA
This sequence comes from Cuniculus paca, assembly GCA_004365215.1. Taxonomy (NCBI): domain Eukaryota; kingdom Metazoa; phylum Chordata; class Mammalia; order Rodentia; family Cuniculidae; genus Cuniculus; species Cuniculus paca. The sequence goes on along the minus strand of RJWT010006724.1, from coordinate 4,596 downwards.
GTAAAGTGGTTGTTCGACTGTCTTCATAGTTATGTTGTTTCCAGCAAGAATACATAAATGCATCTTTATGGTCGGGCTACTTCTAACGTTTTTCTCTTTATCTCTGGTTTTGAGCAATTTGATTATAGTATGAGTTAGTGTAACTTTTTTTTTCCTGTTCCCAGTGTTTAGCTTTCTTTGAGCTTATTGAACCTGAAGTTTACATATTTTAAAATTAAATTCGATTAATTTCTGGCAGTTATTTTTGCATTTTTCCCTTTGTCTTTGCCCCATTCCTGGGGAACTCCAGATACATGTGCAGTAGGCTTGAAGTTGGCTGGTACTCTTTCACTGTATTTAATTTTTCCCCTCTTTCATTTTGGAAAGTTTCTACCATTGTGTCTTCAAGATTACTGATAGTTTTTGGCTTTACTTTACATAAATTTCCTTCCTTCCTTCTTTCCACTACTTCGTTTGAATCAAGGTAAACTTACCTATAATGATAACGATTATTAGTTTAAAACCAGTGTGGTACTCCCTTTCCCAAAGCCACACTGTTGGTTGGGAATCCTGGAAGAGGGGATCCAGGGCTGCAATTCCTGGGATTTGGTAGGTTTTGCATGACCTCACAGTTTGGAGACTGGATTGTGACCTCAGGTTCTCCTGCTTCTGCTGTCTCCTTCTTTCCTATCTCTTAAGCAAGAATAGTCCTATGAGCTACAGGGTACTAACCAGCCAGGAATGTATTCCTGGCTTGCAGAAGTGATGCTTCTATTTCCTTTGCTGCAGAGAGGAGGGCTGAGTGTCTCTCTGAGCAATAATGTGGTGTGGGTTCCCCTGAGGAACTGAGTTCCAGATAAACACCTGGGAATATGCTCAGTCTCATGTCTGATCCCAGAAGGCCCTGCCTGCAGCAGTGATTGAGGAGAAGGTCACCATGGGCACCTCTCCTGGATAGCTGTGACAGAGGGTAGCAGGGTCCCTTGTGCAGGAGCAGAGGAGGGGAGGAACAAAAGAGCCCTTGTTCAGAGTGCATATAGTGACAGAGCCAGCCTTGTCCCCGGGATGTGTCACCTTCTTCCTGTGGGAGAGAGGAAGGAGCCTGGCAATATGGTCTCAGCAGGTGAGCTTTCTTTGACCTTGGTAAGCTGCTTCCAGACTGCTTTGCATTCTAAAGGACTTGAGTGTATGTCAGTCAGGCATGTTTCCATCTGCAAGTAACAGGATACTTAAGAAGTCTGGTGGTAGCCTCAGGATTAATCCAGTAGCTCAAAATACCACTAAAAACCAGGGCTCTTTATCTCTTTTCTTTCCTTTCCCATCCTTCTCACCCTCCTTCCCTTCCCTTTCCTTCTTCTTCCTCTCTCCCTCACTTCCTTCTTTCCTTCTCCTGTTTTGGTTCTTAATACTCAAGTTTCTTTTCTCATGGTTGTAAGAAGGTAGGTGCAGCCCCAGACACATCTGCATTCGAGGAGGAAGAGCTAGGCAGAAGTGGTTCCAATAGTGCTCTGTCCCTTTTTGCAGAAAATAGGCTTCCTCAGGAGCCTCTTAGGATTATACCTCTTCAACTTTAGTATGCCTGAATATCTCCTGGGAGGGCCTCATTAAAATACAGGTTCAGATACAATAAATTGGTGGTGGTTATGGTTTATATCAAGAAGTCCCCTCAGAGACTCTTGTACTCACAGGTAGAGGTTTTAGATAATGGTGATTGGATAATGGAAGGATTATAGCTGATTTGTTGTTAGCAAGTGGGGTCTGGTTGGAAGAGGCAGTTCACTGTGGGCATGACCTGGAAAGGTGTATCTTCCTTCCTGTCTCCTTTGTTGACTCTCTGATTCCCAGTCGCCATGAGGTGAACAACTTTTCCTCCTCCATGCCCTCTGCCATAGAGCCAGCTGCTATGGACTGAGATGTGAGCCAAAATACACATTTCCTCCCTAGAGTTGTTGATATTGGGTGTTTTGCCCCAGCAATAAGGAAAGTGACTAAGACAGTGCTGGGGTCCAGAGTCCCACCTTTTGACCAAGCTCTCAGAGAATGTGAGTACTGCTGGAAACTGCATTTGAATAGCAAGGTACAACACTACTTCTCTTTCATCCCTTTGCCAGAATATAGTTGCATGGTTGCAATTAGCTCCATGGGAGACTGGTGAAATTTGTTGGTTGTTCCAGTCTTTCTAGTGAATAGATTAAAAAAGAAGACAGTGAAAAGAGGCACAAAATTCTACTGCAAATACAAGCTACAAAGCATCTCAAGTCCCGGAGTGGGCTAGAATGAAATGGAGCTTTCACCACCATGAGGAAGACTGTGGATGTTTAATACTATGTCCAAACCCAGCCCACAGGGTCTTCCCGTGTATTCACTGAGCAAAGATTCCACACGGGATTTCATCACCTAGGCACAAGCACAGTCTAGCACATGAAACTTTAAACAGAAATGTCATCTGCCCATTGTCTTAAGACAGTGCCTCTCAAACTTTAATGGCATCTGATTTGCCTGGGGAATCTTGCTAACATGCAGACTCTGATTCAGGAGATTCAGAATGGGGATCCAGGTTGCTGAATCTGAAACAAGCTCCTCAGGGATGCTGCTGCCACCCTTCCTGGATCCCACTTTGCACAAAAAGTGCCTGGGACCTGCAAAGTCAGTTCCTTCTCTTTGGATTTCCAGTAGCCTCTTGTCCTTCATTCATGTAGGCAAAAAGCCATTGGAAAGGATGTTAACAGATACAGATTTTGGCCCATGGCAGAGTGAGGAGGAGACCAGTCTATGTTTGTCTCAAAGATAGAAGAAACTGGATGCCGCAGGATCTCACCTTGTGTTTCCTCAAGATCCTGTTTGCAGAAAAGAAAAATGAGCAGTAGAGCAGGCAAGACAAGGAACCCACCAACTCCATCTTTCCGCAACTCTGAAGATGCTTGACTTCAGCCACAGGCAGGACAGGCCCTCAGCCCTGGCCTTCGGGAGGTGTTGGGGACTGCCGGATTGTGTGAGGGACCCAGATGGACTGATGTGGTTCAGATGTTTGAGCTTCAGCAGGGGGAATGGAGACAAGAGGGTGAGGGTGGGGGCAAAACCCCATTTTTTAGTGAACATTCATGCCTGCAGGAAAAAGCTGAATTCTCTAAAGCAGAACTCTAAATTTTTTTTAAGTAGCAAGAACGAAGTTACTGGAATTTCTTCTCAATTAGAAGCCAAACAAAAAGTTTCTTGTGGTTTCAGTTACACAAAGGCTGCTGCCAAGATGGAATGAATGAGCAGAGTTGCTGAAAGGTGGAGACATTGAGGGGAGTGGGGGAGAGGACTGGGCAGAGCGGGACCTCAGGGCACACTGTGGAATGATTGCCCAGGATGGGAACACTGCCTGCTTATATGTTGTCAGCACTTAGGGCAAGGACTGAGTGCATCTGTCTTCCTCCCAGGATCAAAATTTAAAAAGAAAAAAATGTAAAAAGATCCATCAAAGTGAGGCATTCCCTGTCAGACACGTACACATGCAAACAATTATCATTGCTTTGTAATTCACCATGATTCAGGGCCTCGCACTCTATGAGGTCCACTTTATTTGCTTGCCTGCCTGAATGGCAGTCAGACCAGACAGTTCTGCCCCTGAGCTACAAGCAGCCCTCAAGTCAGCCTTGCTCAAGTGTGAGTCTGCCACCAACCCTGTGTTCCAACGGGTGGCAGGGATAATTACCTTCCACCGGCAATCCACCAACTTTATTTCCCTCCATGGTAGAAGCCTCCTCTGGTCATATTCCTGGTAGTCACAGAATGGTCTGAGTGGAGCTGTTCCACTTTTCTCCACCCTGCCTTCTGGTGGGAGCTCTTCTGGAGTGATAGGCTCTAGGCAAGGCAGATCTGCAGGATCCTGGGTTGGCCTCTTCTGGGGTCACCAAATACTGGTGGCAACTGTTTTCTCAGACCTTGTTGGTCTCTAGAAATTCTGCATGTTGGTCCACTCCCTCTGCATGTGTAACTAACAGGAATTGCCCCTGTCTTGGACCGAGTGGGTTGGGCCAACTCATGAGAGCCCATGAGCTCAGCTTTCTGAATGCCATATGAACATAAACACAGATGGCACGGATGACAGTTGAAGTGCACACCACAGAAATGGGCAAATGCTGCAGCCAGAGCTTTTCTTCCCCTTCCTCCAAAACCCTGTCATTAAAGCACTTACTAACAACACATGGATGGTTGCACTTGTGAAGAGGCAGAATGGGGCTGCAGAGGAAGTCACCGTATTCTCTACTCGTGATCCCTGCTGGTGCCACCAGCAGCTCTCCAGAGTTTAGGCATTCCACTCTTGGCAACGCTCCTTGAACATCCCCCACCTAAGGAGTTTGGTTGGGTTCTCCTGTGAGAGGTGACTGCCCTGAAACAGACGTAGAATTACTTCAAGTGGACTCATAGACAAGCTTATTTTCTCTGCTCCTCCTTTCCCTCCCATCTTCTACTTCCCAATCTTCTAAAAATATCTTCTTACCTAGCATCCTCTTTACTCTTTGTTCCCAACCTGTTACCAGTGTGCTCATTCAAAGACAGGCTTTTTTCTTTTTCAAGGGGAGGGAGATGGAATTTTGTTAGGAATTCAAGTTATAAATCCAAGGAATC
>RJWT010006723.1:0-28666 GCA_004365215.1 Cuniculus paca | reverse complement strand
TAGGCAGGGAAAACAGGGAAGGAAGACCTGAAGCCAACTTGGGCCTATGTTCTCACACCTGGCACTAGCAGGCTTTAGGTCTGGTCCTGCTGGGCTCTGGAAGTGGCCCAAGTCCAGCCCCCAGGCCTTGGCCCAGGTTGGCACACCATCAGGCTGCTAGCCAGGCCCAGAGCCTCTGAGTTCCTGGTGGGCTGGGCTGCCATCTTGTGGCCATGCCTGGAAACTAACCTAAATTGGGTCCTGGCAGGACAGCAGTTGAGGGCAGCCCAGCTGGGATGGTAGGCAGTGGGGCTGGCAGGAGTCCCCTCCCCAGATCAGACCTCCTCCCCGCAGAGGGCGAGGGAGAGCAAACCTAACGGTGTCACCATGGAAAATTCGTGAACTTGGCCACAGGATCTGTAGCTTGAGCCATGACCCTGGTATTAACCTGGGCTGGGCCAGCGTGAGGTTCCTTCTTACAGGCTCCGGGGTAGGGGCTCCCAGATTTCATGGGCCATGGGAAGCCTCAAAAGGAGCTGGAGTGAAGGACGCTCTTGGGATGCGGGCAGATGTCTGGAGCAGGATTGCGCAGCAGTGTCTGTACTGTTGGCATTTGGACCAGATAATTCTTTGCTGGTGGGCCATGCCGGGCATCCTAGGAGCATCCTAGGGGGTTTAGCAGGACTCTGTCACTAGATGTCATCAGAAGCTTCTTTCCCAATTGCAATTATTCAAAAAAAATCTACAGACTGCCAAATGTCCCCTGGGGTCTAAAATTTCCCCCAGTTGAGGGAATCACTGATCTAGACAGACTGAGTGACAAGCCCTGTTTTTGCTGCTTGCCAGCTGAACTGGTCACTTCACCTCCTGGGCTTCTGGCTCTTCATTTGCACGCATGAATTGCTACTTGGTAGGGGTTAAATGAAATCATCCTCCACATCTTCCCTTTCTATTTTCTCCCTTCCCTATGGCTGCCCAGCCCCCTATCCCTGTAAGGCCTCAGTTCATGACCCCTCATAGACGCCTGCCCTTCCTCAGCCTTTGGGCGTCAGTGTGGACAGAGACAGAACACTGACCTCCTTGGGCTTGGCTTGGGGGAAGGCAGGGCCTCCACCCATCTCTCTGCAGGCTGTGGGGATGCAGTGGGGAGGTAGAAGGTGATGAGGTTGTGGTGGAAGTGTGTGAAGGTGACTGGGGGCACATCTATGTGTTCACTCCCAGTAGGACTGGGCAGGGGCCACTGATCCCCCACCCCCAGCAGTGCCAGAGACTCATGGCTGTCCCTGGGGACTTCCACCTCGGGGCTCCCCTGTGTGTGGGTCAGCCTGCAGGTGGACATGGCCGGCAGTGTGCAGGGGTGGGTCTGGCTGGCATGGAGCCAGGAGCCAGGATATTAGGGTGCTCACATCTTCAAAAGAAAAGGTAATAAAAAAACAAATTGTTGAGGAAAAAAGTAAATATTTATTTAGACTTAGAAATCAAGACCAAATATAAATGTTTAAAAGTTGACAAATACCACATACATCCAAAAATCCAGAAAAAAATCTTTTTACTAATTGCATGACACATCTCTGTAATACTTTTAGATAAGTTATATTTATTTGACAGCATTTAGAATGTCAAAAAAAGTTCCCATCATATTTGGCTGTAATGGACTGATATTAAATTAATAAAATATTTACTTGTATAAGTTGCATCAAAGATGACTGAAAATGAAAATTTTATTACCCCTCACATATAACCACTTTTCTCTATGCATTGAGAGCCTACTTTCTTATATTGGTGCTTTCAGTTTTGTTTTTTGAGATGGGTAAGTTGCACAGGTTGGCCTGGAATTAAGATTGACCTCAGCCTCCCAAGTGGCTAGGATTACAGGAGTGAGCCACTGTGCTCAGCTAAGGACTAGTTTTAAATTTACAGCTTCCTGGTTGGTTATTGCCAGGTACCAGGTAAGGTTATTGCCTACTGAAAATACACCAGGATAGGGATACTTAAAGATGTTTTCATTAAATGTGGGAACCCAGAGTGAAAAAAAAAAAAGAAAAGAAAAAAGGTCTTGAATAATAACAACAACAAAAATGGAGGCCTCACACTTCCTGGTTTCAAAACTAGACACAAAACTACAGTAATCAAAATGGTGTGATAGTGGCATAAGGATAGACATAGACCAATGCAGTAGAGAGTCCAGAAATAAACCTGTACATTCATAAGCGGTTAATTTTTGGCAAGGGTGCCAAGTTAATTTGATAGAGACAACAGTCTTTTCAATAAATGGTGCTGGAGCTGGGCCTGGTGGTGCAAGCCTGTAATCCCAGCACTCAGGAGGCTGAGATAGGAGGATCTTGCAAGTTCGAGACCAGCCTGGGCTACAAAGTGAGCTCAAGGCCAGTCTGAATGGCATAGCAAGACCCTGTCTCAAAAAGACAAGGGCTAGGGATTTAGCTCAGTGGCCTAAGTGCCTGCCTGGCAAGCATGAGGTCGCGAGTTCTATCCCCAGTGCCACAAAAATAAATAAATAAATAAATAAATAAATAGTGCTAGAACAACTGGATAGCCACATGCAAAAGGACAAATTCATACCTCTTCTTCACATTACAGAAAAAAATAAGCAATGGATCAAATCCCAAAATTAGAACTTAAACCATAAGACTCTGGAAATTTGGGTTAGGTAGTGGCTTGTTGACATAACATCAAAACCACAAGCAAAACAGAACAAGAAAGAGAAAGGGAAGGGAGTGGGAAAGGGACAGAGAGGAGAGGAGGAAGAGGAGGAATAAGGAGGAGAGGAAGAAGAAAAAGAAGACAAAAGGTAGGTAAATTTGAGATCATTGAAACAAAAGAAATGTGCTCCAAAGAAATTGAAAAGACAATCCACACTTAAGAGAAAATATAAAGCTAATCATGTATCTGATAAGGGTCTAATATCTAGAATGTTCAAAAACCTCGTAACTCAGCCAAGAAAAAGGACAAATAACCCAGTTTTTAATTGGGAAAAGGATTTGAATTGCTGTTTGTTCAAAGAAGTTATACAAATGGCTAATAGTACATAAAAACATGTTCAATGTCATTAGTCATTAGGGAAATGTAACTTCAAGCCACTTTATACCTACCGGGATGATTATAAGAAAGAAGACAATACTAAGTGTCGTCAAGGCTATGGAGGAACTGGAACTCCCATACATTGTCGATGGGAATGTAAGATGGTGCAGCTACTTTGGGAAAGTTTGGCAGTTCCTCATAAATTTACATATAAAGTTATGCCCTGCAATTTCAATTTTAGATATATGTCCAAGAGAATTTAAACTATACATTTATACAGAAGCCTGTGCATAGATGTTCACAGAAGCATTATTCATAATAGCTAAAAAGTGCAAACAACTCAAATGTATACAGAGCAGTATTATTCAGCCATCAAAAGTGTGAACAATTGATACATGCTACAATGTGGATACATCTTATAAACATTATGCTAAGTAAAAGAAGAAAAGCCACATACTGTGTGATCCTATCCATGTAAAATGGCCAAAGTAGGCAAATCCATGGAGATAGAAAGTAGATTGGTACGTGCTAAGGGTTGGAGGAAGTAAAGATAGAGGGGAGTGACTGTTAGTTAATAGGTATGAGTTTCTTTTGGGTGATGAGAATGTTCTGGAATGTTCTGGATAGTTGTACAACCTCATGAATATGGCACAAACCACTGCAATACGCACTTTAAAATGGTGAATTTTATGTTACATGTTATATCTTAATTAAAAATTTGGGGGAAATGAAAGAAAAATCAACAATTATAACCACCTTGTCTATGCTGAGAAAAATCCCAGTTTGCATTGTCTCCGAGTCCTTACCTGAGACCATGCAAACAAAGCTACTTCAGTTTTTCTTTTCTTTTGATAAATGCTTTAAGTGAATTCCTAAAGAATTTTAGAACTGGGATATACATTTCTTTTGGTAGCGGGGATTGAACCCAGGTCCTTCAGAGTGAGCTGTATTTCCAGCCCCCCTCCCTTTTTTTGAGACAAAATCTCTACAAGTTGCTAAATTCTCTGGGTTGGGCTTGAACTTGCAGTCCTCTTACCTCAGCCTCCCAGAGTACCTGGATTACAGCCATGTCCACCGTGTTTTTTAAAATCAGCAATTTATTTCCTAGAGAGAAAGCCAAAGTCCAAACCAAGGTCCAGAGCTGGTCAAAGGCATGGTCAGCCCTCCGTCCCAGGAATCACATAGCTGCGGATGCATTCTGAACTCATTTACCCCTGCTCCTGTGAAAGTCTTATGTGGCTCCAAACCCAGTGTTAAACATTATCTGAAGAAATGGTAACCCTATGAAAATGATCCTGTACAGTATAAAAACAAATATTACACAGCGTCAAATCTAATTTTTAAAATAGCAGTGACTTGTGTGCAGGCGGTTTAAATGTTTTGCAGATGAGAAAAAAACTGAGCTAGAACCAGCTTGTTCATCATTAGCACATCATCAACTTTGTCTTGATGTTCCTCCTCCTCGGTTCATCTCTGCTTTCCTCCTCTTGCTCCTTTTGCAGTCTTGCCTACCCCTTCCCACCATCCCTGGCTGCACTTTCTTAGCCTTTTCATGTGACAGTGGTTTTATAACATCGTTTTCTATGCTGCGAATAAACGAGATCGTTTAGTCTTTCCTTCAACATGGTTGATCCAAACTTGTTTTGTACCATTGATAATTTCAGGAAGCTTCTTTCAGGCTCATAACTCGCTTGGAAATGTCATGTACGCTTTTAGGATTGGTGTCACATTTGGGGAAACCTCAATCAAGTTTCTTTCCTCTGTAGGCTGTAAGAATTCAAGTCATTTTGAGTTTCTCATGAGGTGATAAATTTTAAATATTTTTAAATTTGACAAGTTATATTTAAAAATATGTTGAGGTCTTGTTATAATGGCATGTTATAAATTTTAAGCTATCTTCGTCAATGTCAGTATTTTATATCAGATCAGCAAAAAATTAAATATTTTTCCAATATGTTTGTACAAGTCCTGTTCCTTATTGATTAGAACATCAAACAATGCGAGAGTTTTCTCTACCATTTTGTTCAAAAGTTATCCCTTTCTTTTAGTAAATTATCTTTTGGTATGATAGTTTTCTCAATGTGAAAGTCAGTGATATTATTGTTCAAAACTATTTCTTCTGTTTTATATTCCATTTATTTAAAATATATTCCTCTCAACTCAAGTAAAATGTATTCCTATAGATAGGATCCCGATATGCCCTTGAATGCCGCCGAACACAAGGGGAAGTCAGAATAAAAAAAACAGAGTAATCCTAAATGGATTTCTTAAAGTAATTTACTTTAGTTAGTAAATTAAAAAAGAAACTAGACAACAGGGACATGTTTCTAGGGCTACCCTGAGGGCTTTGGAAGAGGCTCATGGAAGATGAAGGACCTAACGTCCGCTGTCTTCATGGTATACCAGCGTAAGGTGCATTCTAGGCACACACGTGCTATTGGATGAACACACATGTGTATTGTAAGATGCCTATATGTGTGCTAAGTCATGGCTCTGGTGCTTCTAGCTCCAGCCATGGGAAAACTGGGCCCCATGGGAAGGGATGTTTCTGAGTTGTCCTCAGTTAGATGCTCCCTGTGGGGACTGAGGGAAGGGACCAGAAGGGGACCTGAATCTCATTCTTCATGTTGTGATCTAATCTCCAGCTGCTCCCTCCGCCCCACAACTTTCCTCACTTTCTCTCTTCTGACTTCCTCTTTGGAGGCCACAGAGCAACAGCCAAAAATATAATTGCTAGAAACTTTTGGCCTGGGTTCAAATCCTTCCTCATGACCGAAGCTGGTGCAAATAGATGTCATCTCTGGGAATTATCTAATTAGAGTCTAAGGGTGAGATCTGAGTAACCCCCAAGTTGCTGGAAAAACCAAATATGGATTAGGAGAAGGTAAAACCCAAAAGAGAAAAGAAGGGGAATGCATGGAAAAACAGAAGGGACTCCAATCCCAGCTCCCAAGCCCACCGGGGCTATAGAGCAAATAGCTCTGCTTGCATGTGTGAGCTTCCCAGTGTCTTTCCAATGCACCCCGGGTGGGTTGAAGCTACTTTGAATGAGGTTTCTGTCACTTGCAATTCAAAGTGTCCTTGCTAAATGCACTCCCATCCCTCCTTCTGTTCCTGAGGCCCCCATCTCTACAATGGCACTGTATTAGTCAGCTTTCCATTGCTGGGACCAAACCCCCAACATACACAACTTCAAGGAGGAAGGGTTTCTGTCGGCTCGCGGTTTCAGTGTATAATTGGCTCTGAGGTAGAAACATCATGGCAGAGCAAAGCTGCTCAACACTAGCATATGGGAAGCAGGGCCCAGGGCGACAGAGCAAGAGGAAGGGGCCATGGTCCAGATATAGTCCCTAAAGCTATGTCTTCGTGATACACCCAGGCCTTCCCAGAAGCATGCTTTACTCATTTCCTAGGTGACTCTCAAATCCATGGAGCTGACAATTGAGATTAGCCATTATAGGCACCACCCAGAAGTAAAGCAGAGCCTGAAATCATCATGGCTCTCTCCTTCTCCTCGCTTGCCTAGGGTTTCCATATTCAGGCTGCCATGAACAGTTATGTAGGTTGTTCACTGCACAAGTGCACCTGGCTGAAGAGGTGGTGGGAACTGAGGTCCTGCCTGCTTTCTAGTTGCAGAGCCATGAACCTTGGAGCAGGACAGCTTGCCCAGTAGTCAAAGGGTACACTTTTCTAATTGCATGCTGACTCCCTATATGCTGGGCCCCTTTCATGTCCACAGTTGTTTTCTTCAGTGCAGAAACTGCCTCCTCCATTCTTCACTTGATCACCTTCTTATTCCCCATCTCCATCTCTCATTGTCCCCCTTCCTTCCCTTACAGCACATCTCTGTCTCAAGCCTTGTTCCCTCCTGTCCATTCTGCTGCCCCACGTGACCCTGGTGGTTTATTCATATTCTCGCTCTGCGTTGGTTTATTTCTCCTCCCTGCTGCTGTCAGGATAAATCTCAAATGAGATCCACGGTGGCCCTGCCTCTGCCTTTCCTGCCTTGCTCTGGTCCCGCCCCTGGGACATCTTTGTTTCTCTGAAGCCACAGTTTTCTCTCTCACTCCAGCTCTTTGCACTTGTAATTGCCTCAGCTTGGAGCACCCTCTTCTTGGCCGAGTCCTGCGGGACTCTTTGTAGAGGTTATCTGCTTGTCTATGCCTCCAGAAGACTGGTTTCAGGTAACCTTCTCATCTGCTCCTACCATGCCTCCTACCCCCCATCATAGTGCCATACTCATCATGTGTGATCATGATGGGATCCTCCCAAATGTTACATAAGGGCAGGAACTGGGTTCAGTGGTCTCTGTTTCCTCACAGCACACAATGAACCCAGGGGGGCCTCCAGGGAGTGTGTAGCACCCCGGGGCATGGGGGAAGCATCCAGGGCATCATCAGTAACAGAACACTCTGTGGGGCTTCTTGGGGACACCGGGGTGGGAGAGGCTCTCCTCAGGATAGAGAGCAGGTCCTAGGTGTGAGGCGGCCAGTCTTTCTGGCATCCTGCCTTACCTTCATTGCCAAGGGGCTGCCCGCCACTTGAACATAGACCTGTGGGGTTTCAGGAAAAGGGTCTCCAGGATGAAGGCAGGTGATGCTGAGGTCCTGAGCATGTGAGTGGGGAAGAACTTTTGCAGGGACACCCGTCCTTGGGCTGGAGACACGGGGAGGGTGGAAGTGTGTGTGTGTGGGTGATGTCCTTCCATGGGCACTGTCACTGTGTTGTCCACTCTCGTTTCTCAAGACCAGCTTCAGTGGCCTCTCCTTTAGGAAGCTCTCAGCCCCTGGCTAAACCAGAGGCCCCTGCTCTTCTCTTGGAGTTCATGGTCTGAGGAAAGCGCCTATGCCAGCCTCTCTTCACAGGCTCTGAGGCCCGGTCTCCTTATGCGATGGAACAGGCCCAGGGTGCCTAAGCGTGGGTTATGGACTGAGCAGAGCAGCCTGTCTCGCTTCAGCTATCATTAAAAGCCTGTGGGTACCACAGCGTGCAAAGCTCCTCCCTGTAGGTTTTCCTCTTAATACTGTGAGCACCTATCCCATCTTCGCTGCCTTCGAGGACTGAGTGACACCTGGGCCGTGGCCTCCTGGGGCTCCTCTGGATACCCCCAGGGCCCACTCTGTGCGTATGGAGGGGCAGGATGGTCTTGCATATGCTTTAGGATCACCAGGGAGAGCTTTTGAAAAATACCAATCAGTGGCCGGGGTATCTGGGCAGAGGCATTAAATCTGAGTCTCCAGGATGATGGGCCTGGTATGGATTTTTTAAAACTACGCAGATCTAATGTGCATCCTTCCATGAGAATCACGGACTTGTGCGTGGAGATGGAAGTCAGGGTCTAGGAACTCCCACGCAGGACAGCGAGTGTCTCCCTGCAATCCGTCTGCCGCCGACAGGGGTCGCCGCGGGGCAGCTGACCCAGCTCTCCGCGTTTCCTCCAGCGCTCCCCCCACCCCGAGAGCGGAGCCACCGCGGTATAAATTAACGTCTTTATTTCCAACACCTGAGCGAGCGAGCGCCCGCGGCTCGCACACCTGCCATAAAAACATACAAAGTCCCTGTTGCACCACACACCATGCCTCAGAGATAAATACAGCCCTAGGGGCTCCTGCTCTGGCAAAGCAACTCTTATTTACAGGAATAGATTACAAAAAGTATTACAAAAAGTGGTCCTGAACCGCGGGACGGGTCGGGGTGGGGGGGTGCAGTTACACCTGTTCCACTCGGGACTGGAGCGCGCCTCTCAGGCGGTGGGGGGAAGTGGATGTCGCGAGGGCCCAGGAAGGTAGGGGCCGAACCCCTAAAAAATAACCTGGGCGGGGTGGGGGTGGAGGGCGTAGGTTGCGAGGGTCTCAGCCCCCTTGCTGAAGGCATCAAGGAAAAGGAAGAGCCTGACCCCGGCAGGGCACCTGGGCCTCGCCGAGAACCCTGCCAGGCAGCCATCGCGAGAGTGTCGGGAAGAGGAGCCGCGTGGAAAAATGGGCAGCGACCTTGCGCTGGGGCGGGGGCGGGGGCGGGGGCAGGAAGGCTTTGCAGGTGGCCCGCCTCTCCCGCCTCGGGAGGGGTCGCTTTTAAAGCGCGATTGGGAAGAGTGGCATTTTAACTCAACCTTTTGGGCTCCAGGGACCCTAGGGCATCATCCCTCGGGAGGGCATCGCGCCCCTCAAAGCACCTGGTAGATCGGGTTAGGGTTCGCGCCCGCAGGACACTGCGAGGTGGCGTCCGGGGAAGGGGTGGGGGCGCCCAGCTCGCCCTCGTTGGGAGCGGCCGCTTCTCGCTGGCTCGGAGGCGACTCCGGCGGCGCGTCGGCCTGCAGGAGCTCAGGCGCGGCGGGGCTCTCCGTGGAGATCCGCTCGACGATGCTGGACAGGCAGTCGAGGCTCGACACCGCTGCCCCCTTCCCAGGCCTGGGTTCTGCGCAGGGAGTGGTGAGTTCGTCAGCAGGGGTTGAGCCCCTGTGCCCAATGCTTGAGGGCAGAGGGGAAACTGAGGACCTACCAGCCTCAGGGACAATCTAGCCAGTGAGAGCGCGGGGCGAAAGGAGAGGGAGCCGAGCGTGCAGGAGTTCATTCGGTGCCCCGCGACCCCCATGCATGTGTGTGTCGGAGGAGGGGATGGGAAAGAGGCAAGGGGAGGCCAGGACTGCCCCAAGGGGGACATGCGAAGGAGGCGCGTGCAGGGCGAAGCCGGGAATACGCACCGCTGGGCGCCTCGCTGTAGTAGGCGCCGTCGTAGCAGTTCCGCCGCCGGGCGCCACTCGGGGGGCCGCTGTAGTCCATCTGCAAACGGTAAAGACGTCCGGGTCAGGGCGGCGGGACCACTGGCGGCCCGAGCACCACTCCCTGCAGCTGCTCCTCCTTCAAGTGGTCCCAGCCACAAATTCTGGGACCAGATCTGTCTGTGATGAGAGGTAGGAGCCACCAAGACCTGGGATCTGCGGCATGCAAGATCAAAGCGAGAGTGGACGGTCACTTAGCGACACGAATCTGCATTTTGGAAATGGGGATAAGTGGAGAAAAATCCTACCTTCGAGTTGGCGCAGTGTTGTATATTAACGTCCCAACCAGAGGCATCGCGTTGGTCCAAGGGTTGGGCTGCCCCAGGGACCGCTGCCCAGGGCACGGGACCGCACTCCCAGGAAGGGTCCCCCACCCCAAGGGCTAGTTCCCTGCGCTGGGGAACGCGTCGCAGACGTCTGGAGCGCTGCCTTCATCGTCCCTCCTCCCCCGTGACAGCCTTACCATGCCGTCGGAGCAGTTGGAGCGCGGGCTGGACGCGTCCGAGTCGCCGCTGTAATGCTCGCCTCCGCGGCCTGGGGGCAGCGGGCCAGGCGCGTAGAAGGCGGCGGCGCCAGGGGGCGCGGCGTCCTGGTCGCGCAGCAAAGCCTGCAGGCCCTCGATGTAGCGGATGGCGTTGCGCAGGATCTCCACCTTAGGCAGCCGCTGGTTCGGGTTGCTGGACGTGCAGCGCTTGAGCGTCTCGAAAGCCTCGTTCACCTTGCTCAGGCGGCGGCGCTCGCGCATGGTGGCGGCCTTGCGTCGGTCCGCGTTCGTGGTCTTGCGTTTGCACGCCTTGCAGGCCCACAGGAGACAGCGGCCCGCCTGGTGGTGCCCGCTGGGTGCGCGCACATGTTCGTCCTCGCGCGCGCCCGAGGCTGGGTGCACGGCGGCGGGGAAGTGGGAGTGCTCCTCGGGCTTCAGGAGCGCGCCCACGTGCACCAGGCGCGGGTCCAGGTCCTCGAAAAAGCGCAGATCCGGGGAATCGAAACACGGGTCGTCATAGAAGTCGTCGGCTGTGGCAAAGGAACAGAGAGAGCCGTCCGGGCCGGTCAAGTCTACGTCTCGGAGCGGCGGCGACAGTAACTCCATGTCCCAGCGGGGGAGGGTGCTGTGCCGGTCTTGCCCAACCCAAGCGGCAGGAGTTGCCCTGAACTTTGTGCCACTCCGCAGCCCCAGCGGTGCGGTGGCAAAGTGCCGGGGGTTCCAATGCACGCCGACCGTCCCCACCCGCCCAGTCCTGTCCGGCCGGATGCGCGGCGGCGAAAGTGGCGGCGGGGCGGTGGCGCCCTGCGGCTTCCGCACTCCCAGCTCCTCGCCAGGCGCCCTGGGCGATTTACCCGTAGTAGCCTAAAAGCCCGGGAGCTGAAGCTGGCGGCGGGGGGCGGGGGAGGCCAAGGCCAATAGGAAAGAGAGGGGCGGGGCCTGGGGTCCCCAGGGTGGCCCGGGGGCCCAGGAGCTCCCCCCTCCCGCCCCTCTGCACTGGAGTGCGCGCGCTCCAGCCCCGCCCTGGGCGGGAACCGGGCTGGCCCGGGCAGCGCGACGCGGCTGCACTTGGCTTTCCCAGCGTCCAGCACCGACTCCTGCGTCCGCAGGCAGCGCTCGCCGCGTGCGCTCACCTGGGAGCTGGCCTGGGACCACCTCCCTCACTACGACTTGTGAGAAAACCAGGAGCAGGACAGGGATAGAAAAACAATCGGAAAAGATTTGGAAGGAGGGAGACACAACGAATAGGGTAGAGACGGTGAGAGAGCGCTCCAAAGAAGCTGAAAGACGGCAAAAAGCCAGTCGGAGAGGGAGAAGGACGAGGAGGTGGTGACACTCAACCGGTCCCTGCCCTGGAGTCATCAGAGGTCCTGGCCCAGCCCATTATCCCTGGACGCTGAGAAAACCAGCCTTGCATCCAGGAGTTGAAAATGGGCGCTAAAACTTCGTGGTATTCCGTCCAAACTGATCCCGCCGGGTCCAGACTCCCTCTCACCTTAACCTCACTATTCTGCTGCCCAGTGCCAGAGGCTGGGGGTCTAGGCTGGGATGCAACTCCCTTCGCCCAGGGCTTAGGGAGGCCGGGCTTTGCACTGTGCGATCCCAGGGCGGTGTCTTTCATAAAGGTAGCAAAAGCTAGGACCTGGCCTGAGGATCTCCCCTCAGAGTGCAGTCTTTGATTTTGTGAAAGTCGCATCTCCTTCCGGAACCCCAGTTTCCACCTTATAAATCTGGGGATGATAGCGGTCTCTTGGAGTAATTGTGGCGGTGAGACGCTAGAGAGAGGCAGGACGTGGAGGTCCCCAGTGGAGGTGCAGGGCTCTTGTGGCAGAGGGGCCAGCCTGGGTCCCCCGCACCTGCAGCAAGGTGTCCCTAGCAGGCTTAGCGTTTGTCTGTGGTGTTGAACCCTGGCGGGATCCTTGGAGTCTCCAGGCTCAGTTCCTCTGGATGCCTCAGTTGTACCTCTTCCCTGCAGGCTCACTGGAGCCTGTAGTCCTACACCCTTGCTTGGTCTCCCCTCCTGGATTCTGGAAATTTAAGCAAGAGTCATCTCTGTGCCTTTTCCACTAACTTCCAGAAGTCATCCTAGCTGGCCTCTCAGGACCCAGGAATCTCTCTCTTCCTACCAGTTCCAGAGGCTTCCTTGGAAAATTACCTTCTTCAATCTGGCAGTAGGGGTAGCTGAAAGTGCCCCTTCACTCCATCGTATCGGCTTTGTGTATTGATTCGGCACAGTTGTAGAGTATCCACTCTATGCTAGGACAGGCTCTGCCCGCATGGTGCTTACAGTAGGGAAGGGTGACAAATTAGGAAGTATACAACATCAGGAGGTTATAAATTCTACAAAAACAAATAAAGCAAGACAAGGGGACGGCAAAATGATGATGATTATTTCACTATATGGAGTGGTCAGGGAAGGCCTCTCTGAGCTAGTTACATTTGAGCAGAGACCTGAATGCAAGGAAGCAGAAGCAGAAATCTGGGACCAGCTATAGGAAGGCACATGTGCAAAGGTCCTGGGGGCAGTACCATGTTTGTCAGGTTTAAAGCACAGAAACGAGACTGATATGTCTGTGGGTCATATCCTGGCTCCAGCTTGTCTCTCCATCTCTCATCTGGAGCTACAATTCCACTCACCGGACTTCCTTTCCTTTCTTTCAACAGTCTGGCCAGGATCCTACTTCAGCCTTGTACTAAGCTTATGGTGTTCTTCCTTGTTGGCCCGTGGTTGGCTGCTTTTTATATAACAGGTCCACTCAAATATTATTTCCTTAGGCTGAACAGAGTGAGCGGGGGGGGGGGGAACGGGGGGGATGGGTTAGAGTGGGGGAAAAGGGATTGTATTCTGAGATAAAAAGCCATTGGAGGCTTGAGCAGGAGTAACGAGTGTCACCACCCAACTTATTTTAACAGGGACACACTGGTGACTGGAGGGCAAGGGAAGAAGCAAGGAGACCAATCAGGCCACCTAGATTTGTCAGCAGCAGTAGAGCTGGTAAAAAGTGATGCAATTCTGGATGGATTTCCCAGATGGAGCCTGCAAAGTTTATTCAGGCTTAGGTGTGGATCTAGGGACAAGAGAGGAGTTAAGGGTGACTCCAGGATGGACAGAGTTGGGAAAGAGCTAGTTTGCAGGTGGCAGATCCAGAGTCCAGTTTGGGTAAAATTTAAAATTCATGTTAAATACCCAGGGGTGGGTGTAGAGTAGGCAGGAGAATTCACGGGGCCGAGTTCCAGAGGGGAAGTGTGATGCTAGCTTGGTTGGCTTGAGAGATACCTTGGAGAAAAGCCCACTTCTGGGTATGTCTGGATGGGCCATACAGGCACCACCATGGGGACTATGTCTGGTCCCTGACCCCTTCTCTGGGGCTCTTCTGATCTCTGCTTCTTGAATGTCATGAGGTGAGTAGATTTCCTCTGTCATGCCCCACCACCATGATAACTCTGCCTTGGAGCCAACTGACCAGGGACTGAAACTTCTAAAACTATGAGTCCAAGTAAATCTCTCTTGCTTTAAGGTGCAGGTGTCAGGTATTTTGTCCCAGCAAGAGGGAGCTGTCTAATACAGGTGGTCTGAGCACGGGAAAGACCCCACACTACCTCTAAGACATCTCCTAAGTCCATCCATCCATCCCTAGTGTCCTGTACTAAGTTGCCACATTGCTGGGCTGGATGACTCCAATAACCTGCTTGCTCACCTCTCATCCACTGTCAAAATCCATTCATTATGCAGCAGCCCGAGTAAACCTTTAAAAACATAAATTGGATCATACCACTGTTCTGCTTTAAACGCCTACTTCCTTCTCATTGCATTTAGAAAAAAATCTCATCACCTTATCCTGGTTCATAGGACCTGGACTTGGCCTTTCCCTCCAACACATCTAGAATCATTGTCCCCTTCATTGGTCCCATTCCAGCCAGCCCGACCTCCTTTCCTTTCTTTCAGCACTCTGGCCAGGATCCTGCTTCAGAGCCTTGTACTTGCTGCTCTAAGCTCATAGCACTCTTCCCTGGGCTCTGCCCAAGATGGGCTGCTTTTCATATATCAGGTCTCAGCTCAAATGTCTCTGACCATGCCCTCTCAAGTTACTACCTCCCTTACTCCAGGTCACCCCGCTCTTTTCCTTGGTGACACTGACACTCTCTGATGTTCTTCTCTGTCAGTTTGATCATTGGTCGACATGGAATTAATCATGAAGGAAGAATGTGTAGTTCACCATGGAATTTCCAGAAATCATCACAGCAGTGGTTTCATAGCAGTAACTTGATAAATATTAAATGAAGAAAGGCATGATCCATGCTCTTTGGATCTCTATGCATGTATTTGAATGTCATGCATCATTAGTGATTTTATTTCTCCAAAACTAGTCTGTCTTTCTTTCTTTCTTTCTTTCTTTCTTTCTTTCTTTCTTTCTTTCTTTCTCTTTCTTTCTTTCTCTTTCTTTCTTTCTTTCTCTCTTTCTTTCTTTCTTCCTTCCTTCCTTCCTTCCTTCCTTCCTTCCTTCCTTCTTTCCTTCTTTCCATTCTTCTTCTTTTTTCTTTTTAGCAGGGATGGAACTCATGATCTCATGCTTGACAGGCAAACACTTGTGCCACTGAGCTATATCCCTGGTACAATGAGGAATGTAAATACTTGTGATTGTTATAGTTACGATTTACATGGAAAAAGTATTTCCTCCAACTTGTCCAAGCTTCAGCAGACTACCTATCACATGTAAAGCACTCAATAAATATTTCTCAAGTGACTGAATGAGTGATTCCACTTCGTTAAAGACTACACTGAAATTTCCACGGAAGCTCTTCAAACCTCTTATCTATGAAAATCTAGTTTCCCCCCAAATCTGAGTAACAAAGAAAATACAGAAATAAATTGGATGCTGAGATTTAAGTGATGAAAACTTTGCTTTTCATGTTTTCAGTCAGTGAACATTTCCTCTGGGCTGTCAGCAAGGTGTCTTTACAATAAGTAAATGTTACATGTTTGCAACTTACCGAATGAATTTGCCACTTGTGGCTTATAAATCTAAACTGCTTTGACAGTTTTAAAGTTAACTCCTAGCGTCTCCTTTTTCTGTAATTAGGAAGCACTGTTTTGAAATGTGTGCACATTCCCATGGTAAAATGCCACTCTTCTAATGGGCTTCCAAGTGGGGATTTTCTTTTGCGATGAGGCTTTGCCACTTGAAAAAGGCTGGAACTCACTGAACTTGGTGACCTTTACAGACCTCTCCAGACCTGGGATCCATTCCCACCTGGGATCATCCTGCTTGTGCCATGGCTTTGGAGAGAGGTTTGTCAACACAGTCATCCCATCCAGTTATCCAAAGAGCAGGGAGAAGTGTGTCCGTGCTGGGACCTGATGTCCTTTTAGTCCCAGTGCTGGACTGGGGGCAGGGTGGGTGGAGTTCAAGTATAGAAGCTGAAGGAGCCCAGAATGCTTCACTGTGGCGTCTAGTCGAGGGTGCTCCTGCTCCCAGGGGCTGAGCTCGTTCTGGGAGAGGCCGTGGGGATGGGCTGAAGGTCTTCAGCGGGCTCTCCAGAACCTCTTCCTGCAGTTCTGGCTCTGTGCATGCCTCTCCCTGGGCCTTGCTTCTCCTGTCTTCACATGAGGGGCTCCTTTGGCAGGGGATAAGAGGGAGGGCTGCTGGGTGTCCCTTCTCCCTCTGCCCTTTCCAGTCCTCCCTCCTCGGCCAGCATGCTCAGGCACTATAAATGGAGAGTTGGCCTCTGGACAGGAATTTGGGCCTGGCTGGGCCCCCACAGTGCTGCCCCCTCAGGGAGTGGCCAGCCAGGCTTGGGCTCCTGGCAGCCTTCACATATGTGTATATATATAGCCTCGGGACACCCAATCCAGCCTGCACCTGCCCCAGGCTTCAGACACCTCTGCCCTGCCCAGGCAGGACGTGTGGCCTGTGTGCTGGCGCTGGCCCAGGGTGCATATTTGGGCAGGATGTAGGAGTGTCCAAGGGTCAGGGGGTGAAAATATGTGGACCAGGTGAGGCAAGCCCAGCCTTTTGTTGTTGTTGTTGTCCATGAATCCACTGAGTGTCCCTCTATGTCGCCTGCTGATTTGGTCCTTGGGGAACCATGAAAGTGCTGCCCATATAGGTAGAATCTACTTTGTGGCCAGGTGGGATGTATGCAGCCAGGGTATGGACATGGTCCCAGAGTCAGGACCAGGCTCCCAGAGTCTCCACCCTGATGCTCTTTGGGTACCCCCAGCCTCCTGTGTGTAAACAGGGCATAGATCTGCAAGATGAGCTGGAAGTTGGGCAGTAGGGGTCCTCACAGAGGAGAAAGGAGACAAGAAGGCAGCAGCGATATGCATGCTTCCCACCCCATGTGCAGACCGTGGGCTTGTGCAGTGGCATGTGCACTGTGTCCACTACCAGGTGTCCGCTCCATGATTCTTTCATTCATTCAACAGATGCTTATTCAGGTGCAGGAAGTACAGTAACAAGCAGACAGACACTATGCCCTGCTCTGTTGGAGCTGATATTCAGACAGGGCAAACAGACAATAAAATACACACACTACTAAGTGAATTATATGGTAGGTTAGAAGGTGGTACATGCTACAGAAAGACACTGAAAGCGGAGTAAGATGAATGGGTTTGGGGAGTCAGCATAGGGCTGCTTGCAGGATTAAATGGAATAATCAAGTTGACAAAGTGACATTTGAGCAAAGAGTTAAACGAGGTTTGAGAGCAGGTCATGTGACCATCTGAGACTAATGTTCCCAGCAGAGAGAATAAATAATAATTGAGCACTTTCTGTGGGGACTCTACAGGTGATGAAGGTGTGGCTTCTGTCCTCCCAGGAGCTTGTGGCCTTCATGGTCTGAGCAAGGGGCATGAAGGTTGCAAGAGAGAGTTTGAGGAAGGACTTGAGAGATGGTCTGTCACTCATGACAAAAGGTGTCCTATAAACTAACCAAGAAATTCTCTAACGTTAGGCTTACTGGGCTGGAGCTGGAGAACCCACCCCACCAATAGGTTTGTTAAAAGCTGCCTCCAGTACTGACATAGCACTTGCATTTAACAATTTTTCTTCAAGAGGGAATTCTCTAGATACAATTTTTACATTGGTATAAAATTAACCTAGAAGTGAAATTTTACTTCTTAAAACTTAGGCTGTGGAGCAAGGATGAGAAGCTACACAGGTAAGGACCCGGGGAGGGCACCTGATGTGCCTGACATGAGCTTGATATTGTGGTGAGCAGGCCCCCAAATAAACTTTCCTTCTTCAAGTTTCACGTGTCAGGTATTTCCTTCAACAAGGAGGAAGGTGGCTAAAACACCATGTGCTTACCACAAGGCAGGCATACTCCACATACCACAGGAAACCTTTTCAGGTGCAGAATTTCTGTCCCTGGATCCAGTCAGAGTGTCCCTCTAGGTCCCCTGCTGACTTAGTCCCTGGGAAAGCCTAACAGTGTCCACCACATAGGTGTAGAGTCTACCTTGGGACCAGTCTGGATTGGCCAGGTGGGACAGTGTGCAGCCAGTGTATACAGGCATTGTCACAGAATTAGTGACCATCACTTCACATTCCATGGGTACCCCATAATATATGCTATACATTACGGTTTATCTCTAGATGTTCCCTCAAAGCTTCAGGCACTCATAGGTAGGTCTTTTAGAAGGTGATTGAACCATGGGAGTATTATGGGAAGTGGGGCTGGCTGGAAGAAGTGGGTCACCGTGCATGTGACCTGGAAGTATGTCTCTCCTTCTCTGGCTCCTCCTGTCTCTCTGTTTCCTGGCCATGGTGATGTGAAAAGCTTTTCTCCTCCCAGGCCATTCCACAGTGGTGTTCCTGGGTTTAAGCCTGTTGAATATGGACAGAAACCTCTAAAGTGTGACCCAAATTAAACATCCTCTTCAAGTTGTGGGTGTCAGATATTTTGTCTCAGCAATGAGGAAAGTGACTAAAACAGATTTTGGTGCTGAGAGTGGGGTTTTTGCCATAATGCTACCTGACCATGTGGTTCAGAAGCCTTTGTAACTGGTTCAAAGGAGAAGTTTGAAAGGGTTTGGAGATACTAGTTGGAGAAACAGCTTTAGAATGCTATAAGCTGAACTTGATCCAAGATTCTGGCCAGAATTTGGAAGACCAGAATACTGGTAAAGATCAAGCTTTAGAGGTTTCATTTGGGAATAAGGATTCTATTGGCAGTTGGACTAGAGACCATGTGTGTTATGGTTTGTCAAAAATCTTGTCTATATTTTGCTTGAAACTTTGCAGGAGATTGAGATTTTGGATGGCAGACTAATTAGTCTGGTGGAGGAAATTTCAAGGCTGCCCGACATTCAAGCTATGGCCTGGGTACTGGTTGCTACTTTTATTGAGAGCTATGCTGAAATTCTGGAGCAAAAGGTTCATTTGAAAAATTTGCATTTTCCCCAGAAAGGAAGCCCTACAAAGTTTAACAACCAAGAAAAACTGGGCTGCTAAAGATTTGTGTTAAAAAGAAGTCAAGTACTTTTCATCAGGACAATAGAAAAGATGCCTTGAGGGCACACAAGGAATCTGTAAGACATCACTCATCACACATTTCAAGGATGTAAAGGTATAACACTTTCCTCTGTGACCCTTGAGACACCCCACTCAAGAAAGGCCAACTAGGGTATTGGAGTGCTCAGATTTGTTTCACAGTGTTCAGTCATCCAAACACTCAGAGGTCACTGCAGTCATGACTCAAGCTGTCCTGGCTACTGCTCAAGCTGATAACAGACCTTGGCATCATCCACATGGTGCTGGTTTTACAAATATGCAGAATTCAAGAGTTGTAGGGTCAAGGAGGCTTCCACTCAAATTTCAGAAGAAGGCCCGAGAGGCCAGGAAGTATGTCCTTCAGAGGGCCATTTGTAAAGCTGTGAGAGTGGAGCTAAAAGTGCAGTAGAAATCCTACAACGCTGGAGAAATCAGGAGTGTGGAATGTCTATTGAGAAAGCTCACAGGCAGTAAGCAAAGCCACCACGAAAGACAGGGCATGAGAGCTGTAACTGGGAGTGCTGTAGAGATAAGGCCATCCAAGCTCTTTGGAGCCCACATCTCACACCACCTGCCTTGGATACTGGACATGGAGCTATGAGATTTAATGTTTGCTCTGCTGGGGTTCTGTCTTGATTGGGTCCCATTTGTTTCTATCCCCTTATTCTTCCCTTTGGATTGGAAATGTTTACCCTGTGGTGTATGTCAACAGTGTTTAACTTTCTTTTTGATTTTTACAGGGGCTCACGGCTGAGTGTTAAGTTTCAGGGTAGACGTTGGACTTAGACTTTTCAGCACTGCTGAAACTGTTAAGGCTTGGAGACTCTTAGGGATGGGCTAAATACAGGTTGTAAAAGAGATGCATATGAATCTTTTGGGGGCCAGGGGTGGAATGTAATGGCTTATATCTAGACTTCCCTGCAAAGACTCATGTGCTCATAGGTGATTGAACCATGAAGGCACTATAGCTAAATGTGATATTGGGGGTGGGGGTCTGGTTAGAAGAGGCAGGTTACTGGGGTGTGACCTGGAAGGTGTATCTCCCTCCCTGCCTCCCTTTTCTCTCTCTACTTTCTGACCACCATGACATGAGCACTTTCCTTTATCTAGACCTTAGTACCATGATGTTCCTGTGTTTAAGCCTGCCAAACATCGACTGAAATTCTAAAACATGACCAACATAAATCTCTCCTTTAAGTTGTGAGTGTCATGTATTTTGCCCCAGCAATGGGAAAGTAACTAAAACACCATGTACATCCCATATACCACATACACTGCACATACCATGTACACCTCACATGCTATGTATGCCCCATATGCTATGTATGCTCTACTTGTCATGAACACTCCACATGATGTTTTCCACACCTCAGAATACCTCTTACCTCCAAGTTCTTCCCAAGGGACTTGGAATCCAGGTGAGTAGAAACATCAGGAGCTGCCAGGGCAGGTGTGCTACAGCCACTTGAGAATAAAACCCACCATGCCTGGATGTTGGGCTTATCTGTGTTGGATGTAGGGGATGATCCACACTTCTCTAGTTTGGCTGTTCCCGTAACTACAGTCCTCTTCTGCCTCAGAGGTGAGCCCACAGTTCTCAGTGGCCCAGGTTCCAAGATCCAAAACACAGATTCGATGCAGTTTACTAAACCAAATAATGGGACACAAACAACTGGACAATAACTTAATAATTAGAAGTAGTAAAAGAGGCAGGGTGCAAGAAGTTGTTAACTATTTCTTGTGAGGTCTTGGAATGAGGGGCCCTACTTAGAAGGAGAGCTCACTGCCTCTGCTGAACGAAGCACTAAAAAAATGCAGTTCAACTTGCACTGAGTCAGACAAAAGCAATAATATTGCCAGTGTATGGGGTTGCTGCAGAGCACACTGTCCCCAAGCAGAGTGGGCAGAGGATCAATGGGACCCTCTCAGAGTTGCCCTAGACTTATGCATGGCAAGGACCTAAGAGAAGCAGAGGGCATCCCTGTCTCCTGCCTCTGATGCCCCACAGGAGGCTGAGCCCAGGGTCCAGCTCAGGCCAGGAACAAATGCACAGGCACAGTTCCCTCACCCATACCCACCATAGCACATGGACCTCATAGACTGTAGACACCTCACACAGTGCATATACCTCTCACACGTCATGAGTGTCCCACACTCCTTGTATACATGGTGCACATGCGAGGCACACCCCATGCTCTCTGGACACCTCACTCATGATCCACGCTCCCATTCTGGTACTCCTGTTGTGCAAATGGGCACCTCACTCTCTGTGTACACTCCATACATGTTGCCTACCTTGTGCCCTGTGTATGTCTTTTCTACTCAACACACATCTTACATAGTGTGTGCACCTTTTATGTTAGGATCATGTTACACCCACATGCAGCTTACACACTGTGCCGCCCCTCACACTCCGTGTTGCCTCATGCACTCTGTATGGCTCACACAGGTCACATGTCACACACAATGCTCTTCTTATCCATACATACCAGGTGCAATGGTTTCCTCCCATGCCGTGTCACCTTACCCACAGAACACACCTCACACACCAAGAACATGCTACGACCTGCTTACAGTCTGTGAACTACATCCACATTTGGTCCAATGTGGCACCTGCCCCCGCACCCCCCACCCCATCCACAAAGAGGACACTAAGGGACCTATTGTTGGTGGCGCCTGTCTCTTCTTTGCAGTGTCCAGTTTGAAGCTGGAGAGCCCAGAGGAGGCTAATCTTCCATCCTGGGGCTCAGGGGAGCTGGAGGCAAGGCTGGCACATGTGGCGGGATCTGGAGGCAGCTGTGGGGCCTGGGTAGGGGCTCGGCTCCCCACCTCTCATGCTGCCTCCTTTTGGCTTGATCAGCCCACCTGCCAGCCTGGGGGCTCCAAGGGCCCAGGATTAAGGCGCACACAGCCACTGGCTCCAGGGACAGACGCCAGCTGCTGGCCCAGCAGCCGCCCAGCCACACGCCTCTGAGGGGAGGTTGGGCCAGTTCTCTTCCCCAAACCTGCCTGCTCCTGGCCCGTGGTGCCCAGGACCGAGGTCTCCCAGAAGAAGGACAGTAGGCTGAGGGCCTCATGGCTGATCCTCGGGCTGTCCAGTATGCCTGTCATCTGCCTCCACCCTGAATCTTGTCTGGCCACCTCCAGGAAGCTTTCTTGAATTGCTGCTTCCCCTTGTACCCCAATTGGCCTAACCTCCTCCAACCCTCAAATGTCCTGAAACATCTGCCCTATGTCTAGGCTCCAAGCTAGGCACTTCAGATCTAAGGATAAATTGAACAGGCCCCTGGCCTCAGAGAGCCTCATCTACTTGAGAGGAAGAGAGAGAGGGAGAGAGACAGAGACAGAGACAGAGACAGAGAGAGACAGAGAGAAACTGATTTATCAAACTACTATGAAAGAGTGCCCGAAGTGGCCAATGAAAAGACTTCCCCAGGCAGGAAGTCTTCCTCTTGGGTGCTGCAGTATGAGTAAGAGTGCCAAAGGTGAGAGTGGAAGGAAAAGCATCCCTGGCTCAGAGTACAGCACGAGCACAGATCAGTAGACCCAACAATATGCTCTGGGGTGTTCCCCATATGGGCAACGCTACCTATGAGCACTTTGGTCTTTAGGACCCAATGCCTAGACTTCTAAAGGGGTAGACAAGCTCTGGAACAAAACCTTCAGTGTTCCAGGTAAGATAGCACTAGGGCGGGGACTCGAGTGGCTATGTGGCAGAATGGCAAGGGGAGGGCAGCAATCTCAGGCAGTGGGGAGACCCTGGACCAGAGTCTAAAGGCCAGGTTTTCATCTGGCTGTGGTTTGCCCCACACTGTGCCCCCCATGCCCTTTCATGGGCCCACTTTCTTCACAGGTATGATGGAGACACTGGACTCTGGCTCCCCTCACACCGAGCCTGTGGTCTTGCCAGCGGCCCTGCTTCTTCCCAGTTTCTCAGCCTCCCTCCTCCTCCAGGCAAGAGGGCATGCATCCATGCTGGCCAGCACAGGGCCGTGTACATGCAGGCATCTGTCAGCATCAGGGTGAGTGAGATCAGAAGCCTGCTTCCCAGTTAACTGAGGAACATGAAGGTCATAATCTTTTCCTTCTTTGGCAGCTGCAACCTGACTTCTTTGGTCCACTGCATTGGGCCTAGTGAGTTTGAAAGTGGTGCTGATCTTGTCCAACAAGGAGACTGGGTCACCAGTGAAGGGGCTATGTCCGCAAAAGTCTCTGGACTTAGGTGTTTGATAACCAGGGTTCAAATGCTGGCTCTGTATGTGGCTCACCCTGACTAAGTCGCTTCCCCTCTCTGAGTCCCACTTTCCCCAATCGTGAAGTGCGACTCGCTCTAGCACTGGCCTCATAGGATTGTAAGGCTCGATTGTAAGCCTTGTGGGGTGCACAGTTGTGGCTTGGGAGTGATTCTTGCTCACTGGCTCTCTCTTCGGGAGAAAGTTATGGGGAGCAGAGGGTGTCAGGAACCTGGCCTGGTTGACTGGCTTTGGACCCGTTCCTGGGGGACCGTGGTGGTACAGAGGTAGCTGGAAATGGGGTGACCACACGGCTCATGTTCCCCACATGGGTGACGCTGTATTGTGAGTACTGTCTGCAGCAGCAGGCGTCACTGCCTTGCTGTGCACACGGGCAGCCTGCCAGCCGCCCCTAAACAAAGCCTGGCCCCGAGAGCAGAGCGGCGACGACAGATGCAGCAGGGCTGGTGTGGCAGGGCTGGCGTGGGGGCGGGGTGCCCAAGGGGGCCGCTGTCTGCCATGGCGTCCCATGGAGGGCCGAGGCCAGCACAGATCATGTCTCTGCAGCCACTGTCCCCACTCTGTCCCTAGATGCGTGGGAGTGGTAACCCCGCTTGCCCAGGAATCACATGTGCTAGGGACAGAGGCTCTGGTTGATGTGGAAACGCTCGCTCCTGCCTCTTCAACTCCAGGAGCCCAGACCTTGACACAAGGAATGAACTTCACTCTGGATGGATAACGATGAACTTTGCCCTCCTCAGGGACTGTCCCATAGTGGTGGACACAGGCAGACACAGGGTCACCGGGGCTGGCACTGATGTGGTTTCTCTTCCCATAGGAGGTGGCCCCTCAGCCATGACCTGTCAGATTCAGAGGTTTCGGGTCTCACTGTTCCTTCTTAGCTGTCTTGGGATGGGGGCTTGGGGTGGGTTTTGTCCTGGGAAGGTGGGGAGGCAGAGAGAACACAGGAAAAAAGCGGGGTTCGGTCTTGGGGCCTGGCCAGACCCAGGCTACTTGGGTCCTCTCAGGACTTCCCCTGCTTCTTCGTCCCCTCCCAGCCCAACCTTCTTTTCCACTCTGTTATGAATAACTCCAAACACAAGCGGAAATACACGCAGTAAACCATAAAATCCAGCTCTGACAACCATTAGCCAACCTGACCCATGAATGTCCCACACGCTTCCCCTTTTTGAATTATTCTGAAGCAGATTTCAGACATCATATCACTTCATTTGTATATATTTCATTATATATTGCTAATACATATGGACTTTTTTTGACGTAAGTATAATGTCATTAGAATCTGAAACATTGACAGTAATTTCTTGTATAATCAAATATGCAGCCAGTAAGAAAGTTCCAATTTTCTCATAAATGTTACTTGTTGGTCTACACTGGGATCTTAATAGAGTCTACATATTGTGATTGTTTGATCTGTCTTTTAAGCATTTTTGAATCTAAAAATTCCAGCTCCATATGCTTTTTTCAAACTTTGCAATTTATCAAAACAAAACAAAACAAAACAAAACAAAAAGGGTTCTTTACTCTGTAGGTTGTTTGTCTTGCATTTTCTCACAGGCACTTTCAGATTGCATCCCTCTGTGTGGTTTAGCCTGGCCACCGGTCTTCTGTATTTTCTGTATATTGGTATTTGGGTGGAGGCTTGACCAGACTCACCTCTGATTTGTTGGCGCAAGACTCCTCTGTGGGCAACACTGTACTCATCACTTGGAGGCACGTAATGGCTAGGTGTCTTTAACCAAGGTTCCTTTTCAAAATTTTTATATTCATTCATTCATTCATTCATTCACTTAATGGTTGAACTCAGGGCCTCACACATGCCAGGCAAGGGCTCTACCACTGACCTAAAGCCCCAGATTTTTTTGTTTTGTTTTGAAACAAGGTCTCATTAAGTTGCCCAGTAGTCTTGAGCTTGTGATCTTTCTGCCTCAGCCTCCCAAGTAGCTGAGCTTAGAGAAGTGTGCCACCAGGCCCAGTTCCAAGTTTCTCACAGAGTTGTCCTTGCTGGCTCCTCTTCCTCCCCTCTTGCTTTCTCATTAACTTCCCAAGGACAGACTTCTGCTGATACCTCTTTATCCAAACAACCCCCAATACCCTTATTATCCAAAGGGGTATTTTTCACCCCTTGATTTTCAGGACTCTCTTCAAAGTCATTTCTTACTTTGTCCTTTTTCTCACAGTGATCTACTCCTTGGTTTCCAAAACAACATCTCTTGCTCTGCTCTGGCCGTAGTCTATTCTTTCTGCTATTTTCCAATCTCTTTGTGACCTCTTTCTTCCTTAGATGTGTAGTCTTCACTGCGTTCTGTCCTTTGCCCACTGTCGTGAGTCTTTATTCATTTCCAAGACTTAACCACTAACCGTACATGGATGGATGTATCCATTTCCAAACCCCCAGCCAGCACTTCCCTTGCCAACCACTTGCGATACATACATTCAAAAGTCTACTTTGACGCCTCCACTTGAATGTCTCACAGGTTCCTCATATTCATCAAGTCCCTATGCCAGGCACCTGTAACCTTAGTATTCTGGGAAGCTGAGGCATGAGGATTGCAAGATCAAGCCCAGCCTGGGCAACTCAGTGACTTAGTGAGATCCTGTAACAAAATAAAAAATTTTCAAAAGGCCTGGGGATGTAGCTCATTGCAAAGGCCTGTGGTGTTCAATCTCTAGTATGACTAAAACCAACCAACCAACCCAACAAATTCGTGCTCATTATCTTCCCCAGGGATCTAGCCAGTCCTCGGGAAACCTTTCCTTCTCATTCAGTGGTGTCATTATCTACTCTGTTACTCAATGTAGGCACCTGGATGTCCTCTTTCACCTCTCTCCCCATTGCACTCTCACTTGGTTAGCCACTAAATTGCACTGATTTCACCTCTTACATATTTCTTAAGGCCATGTCCTCTCTCCTCCAATTGCCTCTGTGTAGGACAGCCTGAGACAGCTCTGCTCTTTATTATTGTAACAACCCCATCTCAGGTGACTCTGCCTTGAGTCTTGGGGCCCTTGAAATTTGTCCTAACACTGCCCCTGGGCTGATGACCCTAAAACAGAGCTAGCAGTGCCTGCCTGCGAAACACCCCACCACCTCCAGGATAAAGTCCAAGTGTCCTGGCCCGACAGAATGTGTCTCTACTTATTCTCTGGCTACATGGCTTACTGTCCCCTGGGAGAAGCAAGGGCTTCTATTATGGGATGATTCGTGTGGCCAGAACTTTTGTCTTGTCTTTTCCTTCTTCCAGGAATGCCCTCTTCTCACAACCTGTCTGTCACTGTCCCAGTACAGGCCATCTCAATGAAACTTATCTAACACTGGCCCTCAGTGTCCAGCCTGTGGACTGGGTCAACACCTTCTGTCCCCAAACCTCAGTGTCCTCACTTGTAAGTAGTTACCATATGCATGAAATACAACAGCAATCCTGCTGAGTGGCTGAATAACGCTGTTACGACCTCCAGCACAGCTTTCCATACTACACTGACACTGCCGTGGGGGAATAATCCGTGGGGCTGCCCTTCCCTGCCTCCAAGGGCTGCCACGAGGCCAAGATGAGTTTAAACGTAGTGCCTTATCCTCAGTGAGAGCTTCCAAGTGATTAGTTCCTCCCCAACCCTCAGGACTCTGGATGTTTGTGGGACTTTTCAGATATTGAGATAATACTGAGAATCCCTGGGGCTAGAGCAGAAAAGGGTAGCATATGATTGATGCTGTGCTCGGTGAGCTTCCAGCGGGACCTTCCATCATGATCTGCTATAGGTCTTTCTTGAGCTTAGTTTTTAGCTACAAGTGTGACGCCGCTGGCTGTCTTATCTTTTACAGAGTTGTATTCCTATGAATAGATTCCCTACCAAAGGAGAGAAATCACTGACAGCCTTTCAAACCATTACCTTCTTATTGTGATCTTCATCTAAGGTGCCCCCCAAAACCTCACGTGCTCATAGATGGGGCTTTTGGAAGGTGACTGGGTCATAGATGTGTGGTACTAGATTAGTCCACTGATGGGCTTATAGCTGGGTGTGACGTCAGGGGGTGAAGCCTTGGTGGGCAGAGGTGGGTGCCTGTGGCATGGCCTGGAATGGCATATATCCCTCCTCCTCCCTTGAGTGCCGCCGCCTCTCCCTGCCATGTCAGACAGCCTTTCTCCTCTGCCATGACCCTGGAGACAGCCAGCTATAGAGTGGAACTTCCTCAAACTGTGAGCTGAAACAAACCTTTCCCACTTTTACTTGTGGGTGTCAGGTCCAGAAATGAGAAAATAACTAAGACACTTCTCTTTACAGACACAAATGAAAATAAATTCTGTCTTTGGAGCAATAACAATGAGGACAACAATTCTAATATTAACGACTCCTGCTTAATAAGCAAGTGGGACAGAATCTCATCGGATCCTTATATTAATTTGCTATGTACTATTACTAGCCCTATTTTGCAGACGAGGAAACACAATTCAGAGAAGCTGTTCAGCTAGCAAACAGCAGAGTTGGAACTTGAACCCAAGCCTCTCTGACTCCAATGTCAAAATTCTACTTACTTTTTCTCCCTTCAAGGTCTTGTGTTTTTCCCACTGAGCTCTAGTTGGAGGCCACTTGATGTGTGAGTTACTTTTTGCTATCTCACTTCTGCCACTCTCCACATGCTTCATGTCACACCCTGACAAGGAACTACAGGTTGACAGTGACAGGGGTCATGGTTGAAGGGCATTTTTCCAGCTCTGCACAGGTAAGGCAGGGACCCCAACTTCAGGGCCAGCCCCATCACATTCCAAAGCTACACTTCAAATGGCACCCTTCCCTTGAAGGACAGTGCCTGCTGGCCATTCCTGGGGACAGCCCCAAGGCTTGGCCAAGCCAAGGGCCTGGAGTGGTGCTCTTCCCAGGGCCCTGACCTCTCGTGGCTCATGTCTATGGGTCAGTGTGAGGAGGAAAACTCCAGGAAGGAAGACAAGGCCCCCAACCTTAGGCCTGGTTGGGGAAACCCGAGAAGGTTCCTAGAACAGCTGACTCTGGGCGCCACATTTTGGAGGCGGCTGCCCCCTCCCCCACACTGGCTGTGCTGTGAGTCACGGGTTTTAAACTGAGCACTCTGGGAGATTAACCAGCTTTGTGACCAGCTGCTGGAGGAGGATACTTGGCCGAAAGAAGCAGGATAAGGTTACCCTCTCAGAAGTTTATAGGAAGGCCCATAAATGCCCCCAACTGCTATGGGGCCCATGCTCTGGGACGCTCCTGGGTGTTCCCCCCACTGAGCCTCTCAGTGGCTCAACTCGTCCTCTCTCCTCCTCACCCACCTAGCAGCTTCTGCTAACCTGGCACTCATTGAGTAGGCTCAGCCCCTGGGCCCTGTGGTTCCAAGAAGGGTCTTGGGTAGCGGCCCTTCCTTCCCTGGAGGACACGCACTGGGAGCGGAACATGCTCGAGTCGGTGGGAAGGGCTTGGCTCCTGCCTGGCTCAGGCTTGGCGCAGAGGCTGATGGGAAATGCCTGCCGCACAATGGGGAAGGGGGGAATGGCCCTTGGGCTCTCACAGACAGGGAAGGGTTCCACCTCAAGGCCCCAGAATACATCCTTTCAAGGGGTGAGGACAACCTGAGCCCTGGGATGGAGAATCATGAAGCCTGGGTTCTAGCCTGACTCTGGCC
>RJWT010006722.1:0-28686 GCA_004365215.1 Cuniculus paca | reverse complement strand
TTTATCAAATAGCAATTATACAACCTTGTATAAGTGATTAGGAATCCTCAATTATTACTTTCTTGGTTTCTAAAATAGGTACAATGATTGTATGAGTGTTGCTTTAAGAGTAAAATTAATAAATATAAGTAAAATATGCTGAGCATATTTTAAGTATAACATACTATTCTAGTTAGCTGTACAAATTGTTGGGTAAATATATCTAAGCTATTCTTTCTTCTAGCTCAAAATGAGGTCAAAGTATGGATTACTTTTTATAAATTGTCATTTATCATTTTACTTTATATGGTTGATAGGCTGGGGGTGATGTAGCTATTAAGGACATGTTCGAATTTCAAAATCATGTGTCCTCTTCCTCAAAACTACACAGCAAATCTTGAACAGAACCTTAAGCTCACCTTAAGCTTAGGTTAATATTGTTATGTTTGTTGATTACGACTACTTCAAAGGAAGGCACCATAAGCAGGCAGTGCTTTCGGAGAGAATGAAGTGGGCAACACTAGCAAAAGCCATGTTAGCATGAAAGGAAACATTTCTGCATTCTCCAGACCATGTCCTTCACCTACCCTCATGCCTAGCTTCTACCAAGGGTGAAAGAGTTCATGATCAGTAGGAGCAAAATGCATAACAGATATTGTGAAATAGTAAGAAAATGTTCAAATGGGAAGAAGGAGAATTGGTTGAAGGGGAAAGGAAGGGAAAAGAAAAACAAATAATGAGAAAAGAGGGAAAAATGGAAACAAAACTTTTGTAAATAAGGAGGAAAAGGGGTAGTGGTTAGGAGAATGGAGAAATAAAAAATCAA
Source organism: Cuniculus paca (assembly GCA_004365215.1). Lineage (NCBI taxonomy): Eukaryota > Metazoa > Chordata > Mammalia > Rodentia > Cuniculidae > Cuniculus > Cuniculus paca. The sequence continues at coordinate 27,881 of RJWT010006722.1, read as the reverse complement.
GTTGTGTCATGTATAGGCACAAGTTCCCTATGATGAATGTAATCATTATGTATATCTAAAATGTACCAATAAAAATCATTAATTACAAAAAAAAAGACTATACATGTCAGTGGATGGTGTCTCCACATCTTAAAAACACTCTTATTTCTATTTATTGTTTCTTCATTTAACACATTCAGACCTACAGTTGACCTGGCCTTTAGTGTCCTTTGACACTCTGTGTTTTGGGCAGGGCTAAAGACTTTTTCCCTAACCACGCTGTTCCCACCCCCCTCATACTTTCTTGGTTCTTCTGCAGAGCTGTTCAGTTCATGAGGGTTGGCAGCCTAAGGAAGTTTGGTATTAGTCACTGAGTAAAACCTGATGCCCGTTCCTCTCCTTTTTCTTTAGAACTAAAGCATGAGGAAAATCAGAAATTTTAGCTCTTTTAAAAAAAGCCCATAAATATGAAAACCAGATTCAGATAAATTCTATAGCTATTCTTTGGCTTTGAAAAAAGTCTTTGATTTTTGACTTGTGAAGAATTACAGATTGAATTTATTTCCAGAAAAAGTGAATGATCCAAGGTTGTCAAAGAGCAATCTAAAGAATTTGGGGAAGACAACCTTGATGTCCTCAGCAGCACCCACTTGCCAGCTATCTAGTGGTTGTAGTGACTTGCTTTTCATGCTTTGTGAGAAAAAAAGGCCCATCTCCATCCGTAATGAGCTTCTGCACCACTGGACAGACTGTAGGCTTGTTAGAATCAAGCAGCAGTTGCAGTTCTCAAAACACAAGAGGACTCGCTAACTGAATTTCTAAGCTAGAAATTCTCAGAGGAAGAGTTAATGAAAGTGGTCCATGTCCCATAAAACAACTTAAAAATCAAGCAAGTCTAAAGCTCTGTGAAATGAAAACTGTTGAAAAAAGTACACATCTTTTAAATGTATAACAAAAAATGAAACTTCTAAAAGAAAATGAGAAAGTCCTAGGATCTAAATACAAAACTGATTTGTTTTAAAGGATATTTAAATGTAAATTATTTGACAAGATTTATAGGGGAATATTCTGTTCTCATTTGTCTTTTCTTCTACATTAAAAATGATCTGACTCAGAATGTTTCTATTGTGAGTGGGTAGAAGAGGTTTCATGTCTCCTGTACAAAGCAAAGTAGCCTCTGGACAATGTGATATATTCAAAACAGGATTCAGTTTGAACTTGGACACCCTCTGTTTGAGAATCAATTATCAACCGACTGAGAACAGCTGTCATTAGCAAATGCTTTATGGAAGACATCAGAATTGAGAGTGACCTCAAAAACTGGCCCAGGTCATACTCTCCAATGCAGTCATGGCTTTGGCTTTTTTTTTTAAGAAATGTTGTAACCAGATTCCAGCACATAGAACAATTTGCAGGGCAATACTCTGAAACATTCAGCGAAACCCAGGACTCACATGCAGTTCCCATCATTGGAGGGGACACTTAAAAATCTTTCCTCTAAGTGCAACCTCTTGAGAATGAGAAGGATCTCACATGATGAATTAAAATTCACCAAACTGGCACTTCAGCTGAATGAGTAAGAAGAAAAATTTCTATAAGTGGACTGTCCATAAAAGAGACACTGTTTCATTCTTCCCTAGAAATAATAACATCTTTTACATATGCCACATCTCTCTGAGGAGCTTTAAGTACTTTATCTAATTAATCCTCCCAGCTTCTCAGAGAGGTAGATAGGGGGCAGGTATTATTAAGTGAATTTAGCAGTTGTAGAAATTAAAGTGTCCTGATTAAGTGACTTAGGTAGGAGGCAGCATTTGCACTTAAATAAGTAGGCTCTAAATGCTCTGCTTTTGACTAAAAACAGCACCTACAATGTATATTAAATCTACCTTGTTTTAATCCATCCTACATGTAGTCTGGACAAAAAACTTAGTCTGCCTGGGTACAAAGAACAAAAGAACTGTAACTCAAAATATGATTGAGAATTCTACAGTAGCTTTTGGACTCAGGAGGCTAGAGGTTACTTTTGTTAAACTATAAATAAATTTCTTATATTTTTTAAATTGCTATACTGAATTTAATACTATTTTAACAGTGGTGCATGCATTGTATCAGAGTGGGAATGTCTGTGGGGCTGTGGAACTTGGCCTGAGGGAGCAGAAGGAAAATTGTATTTAGGTAAATAGACACTTGTGGCAAGAAATGTGAATGACAAGAGGGAATGCCTAAAGTCAGGGCCTGAAAGAGGGACTAAGGCAGCAGCCCTGTCACTTACTTAACTAAAGACACCTTCTTTTCCTTTCTGGCAGAACCCCAATTTGTGGGAATGCCAGTCCTCCTCTCCTGTGAATTGCGGCACTTGCATTCCTATTGCGGAATTTCATGCCATACTGTGGGGTGGGCATGTGACTAGTTGTGCCCAGCGAGGCACAGAAAAGACCTGCTATAGACCATTTAGCTAAGCATCATTGACCTTCAGCAAGTACAGTATAGAGTCCCTTAATCTGTTTAACTTTGCAGGTCTTCATGGATTATTAGGACCAACAGTAGCCATGAGTGAGCCAGGCTGACCCACAGGGTACACGACAGGAAGAAGGACTCAGTGTTCCCAACAATGACATTGAATTATTGCATAAATCAATCCTGTTTTATCTTAGTACACTCTTTCCACATAAAAGGGAAGTGCCCCTTGTAAATGTGTTATAGGTAATATAATACATTGGGTTTGGAAATACTTCTGTGTCATTGTTTTTATTGGAGGTGGGTAGAAAAACATTCTCTGCACTTTTTCTTGAATAAACAACATGGAGCAAACTGGGTATGAAAGGATGAAGAGGCCGGTGAAGACACACTAGCAAGAGTGGAATGCACAACCATAGAGCCTGAAGAATAAATCACTGCCCATTTTAACTGAGATTTCAGAATTAATCTCCATAGTATCATACGGCCCTTTTCAAGGTTTGCCTGTGATTGCATCGACTTAGTCAACAAAGCTGGGCAATATTGTCTATTGATTTATTTCATTGTCTTGTCTATGAGGATGGAGGCCACATGTGGATAATTACCTAAGATTTAAAGTTCTACTTGTCCAAATATCCAGGCAGACATTACATCCCTGAGGCAAGAGCATGTATAAGTCAAAGGCATGAATAACACGTTTCACATCTGATTCTGTTCATCTCATAGAGCTTTTATAAAAGGCCCCTGATTCTGTTCATCTCATAGAGCTTTTATAAAAGGTAAACAAACCATATCTTCCAGTTAGGCAAAACAAGTATACTAAAAATTGTACGTAATGAAACTGCTCATTTTTTTCTTACTAAGGTGGATACAACAAATGAAAATAAACTACTTCATTTCTTTTTATTTGAAAACGAAATGGCTAAGAATTAATTCACTACCAATTTTAGGTTACCTGGACATAATACATGAGGGATGGAAATAAAGTTCACGAAGGTGAAAGGCAGCATTTCAATAAACTCAGGATCAGAACAGAAACCACAATAACATCAAAAAGAACAAAACGAAGAAGGGACAGTTGAGAAATATGACATGATGGCTCCATCTCCAGTGAGGGAATTTCTAACCAAGTCTGCAAGTTCCTGATCATTACTGTTGTGTGCCTAATGCTGATGTTTTTAGTTACATTCAAAATTACATCAAACAAATAAGCACAATGCTGAAAGTCACCAGGAGAGACACTGGTTCAGGCACTGAAAGCGATGCAAAAACAGGAAGTTGTGGTCCCTGTATTCCAATGGTATAAAACGTAATTACGGAGATAGAACATAGTCACAAGAAAAATATGTATAAAACGCCAAATTAGTGAGACAGAGTGTGTAGCAAAAAGGATTAATAGTACTAAAATAATTCACAAAAGCAACAAAGCTGTCATCCAGGGGCAGTATTAAATAAATGGTAGCAATACAGGCAGTGGAGGCAACTGGACTGTATTGAAATCCTAGTTTTGTCTTAAGAGCTGCATGAAAATGAGCTAGGGAACTAACCCTCCTGTAAAAACATTTTCTCATTTCCAGCTAGAAAGCAGACCAGCTATAAATTTGGTGAGTTGACTAAGCGGAGTAGAACTGATAATATTCAAGAGAGTGCTGAGACTTCGCAAGAGCGCGTGGTAAAAGATGATGCATTAATAAGGTGAATAATAATGAGTTGAATAAAAGATCTCCATAAATATAGTTAATACTTATTAAATGCTTGTGGTAAGAAGGCCACTCTGCCGAAATTGCCACCTTTAATTTTTGCACAAACCTCTAAGGTCAGATGACCTGCAAAATAGGAGAGCTGTAAAAATCAAGCAAAGAAGTTTCTTTGGAAGATGGAAAGGATGGGTTAGAAGAGAGGAAGTGTAATTGCATTCCTGGAAGGAAGTGGTTTAGTACTCAGAAGTGAAACTAACAACTAAACATTGTTGTCCAAGGAATTACCTGTTATTTTAAATTCATGCACTTTCATACAAAAGGATGAGCAGAAGCAAATAATTGCATAGAGGACCAAGTGGTACAAAGAATTACATCATCTTAGTATATGTGCTGCTGAAGCAAGCACAAGAAATGCATCATCATGGAAGAGTGGCCTGGCAAAGTTTCTTAAATACGAGAGTCTGGAAACTGATTTGGTTATAGCTTGCTTTAAGAAAAATCTGCGTACTGGATCGTTTGAAGTAAATAGGTAAATAAATAAATAAATAAATGGAACTGAATTTTTTCACATTAATGCAAATTTAATCAAGCAGAGAAATGATTTCTGCTCATCAAATAATTATTTTGTTAATATGTCAATTCAAACAGTTTATATGTTACTGTTTTCAAATTAGTTGTCTAACTGCATCTCACCATCACATAATCAACAGTATGTGATATAGACACCAACATAACATGTTACTGCTTTCCCTTGCCAATTAATTCCCTTCCTTATATCAGTGGTCCAAGGGGTGGGGCCACCCTGTGAGGTCCCTAGGATTGTTTTTTCTCTGTTTAGAGAAGTCAGAAGCGACTCTCTGCCCAAGGCTTGACAGTAGATGGTCTGATCAACTTCATGTTTCATTTGAATTTCTCTTCCTACCTCCCAGAGATTCAGTCTCTAGTCTGTATGTGGTTTCTACTTTTGTTCGTGGGTGGTTGTTTCATTGTACAGAAGGGTTTCTTCTGTGTTTTCTTCCTGATTTAGGAATTTTACCAAGAGTGGTGCCCTGTTTAATAGTGATGTTTTTCAGTTATATATTGTTAGCTTGTTCGAGCCCATTAGGCAAGGTGTCCTGCGGAAATTAGAATTTATTATTGTCATTATGAAATTCTGAAATTAAGACCACCTTGCAAAACAACGGCCTTATAAACGTGGTATGTCATCTGATTACCCAATCAATTGGCCAGTACAGGAGACAGTTATTAGTGTGCTCTGTGTGAATATAACTTCCTCCACCTAATGTGATGGAATTAATTCATACAACCTGATAACAAGGCTATTACAATGCGAACAATGGTTTAAAAGTAGCTTGCATGGAACAGCTAGGCACCATTGAGCATTTCAGATCAAAGGTCTATTGAACAGAAAGAACAAATAGAATCAATTTCTTGAACTGTTTCTGCATTTCCAAACTTGCAACATTATACCACAGAATGTGATTTAATGAAGTACAGATGAGAAGACCACAAACAAAGCTAGTTCTAATACAACAATGAAAATTAATGGAGTATTCTGGATTCTTTTTTTTCCCCCCTCTGTGGAAACAAACTAGTTATGAAAGACAGCTTTATACTTCTACAATTTTGGACACTGAAGCCAACCAGAAATTAGATAACTCAATTTTGGACTTTGAAACCATCCAGAATTTAGATAACTCAACTTAGTCAGAGAAAACAAGTAGTAGAGATGTACGTTTGCCACTTTTCATGTAGACTGAAAAGTTATATGCATGATACATAATTTATGTTTAAACCACAGAGTACCTGATGAGCTAAAGTATTCCTCTAACTGACAGAGGTAACAAAAATTGCACAGGACATTTTACTTAAAGTTCTGAGATAGAAGAGCAACTGCAGTTAAATGGATGATGAGTGAATGGTGGGGGGAGGGCTTACCTTTTCTACAAAGTTAATTTGTAATAAAGGTTATTTGTCAGTAACAATGCAATAGAACTGCTGGAGTTCTAGAAAAAGGTACAAAATATATTCATTTGGTAAAACCATTGAACAACTTCTGAGCCAGACTTTGTTCTAGATTTAGTGAATCATTATGAAAAAGATTAGTAATAAGTAGAAAACTAACTAGATTAAACTTTACAGAAATAAAGCATAGAAATGAAATATTTCTAATGACTAACACTTAAAATAAGTTGAAAAAGTAATTTTTAAACTTAACTAAGATTATGTGATTTATAAAACTTTAAAATTATATGAATATTTAATTTTTTTAAAAATGTCATGCAATAAACATTTTAAGAATATACATTATGATTTTTAAACTGTGATATATTTCATTTAATCAGAAAGTGACCCTATCATATATTTATTAGTAATGAGTAGAGTTACTATGAATATCTTGTACTACAAAATAAAACAGCTATTGTAGGTATGTATTAGATACTGTTAGAGACTGTTTCATCATTTGTTTTACTTAATGAAAGTTTCATATTAATTATTTTTATTTTTGGGTGTCAATAATTTTAGGATGTCAGTGCAATAATACTTTAAACAGCATTTTTAAAAATAACGCAGAATATACAAATAGAAACAGTGTGACTGTGTAAGCAGAGCAGTGTAAAAAATTTGCTTATCCTAATCTTTAAAAAGTATTGAAAAGTCATATAAGAGCAATAAAATGTTACATTGCTAAAAATATAAAAAGTACATGAACACATGAGCTAAAACAATAACATTGGTATCATTATGTTTCTATAGCCAGATATTGAGATCAAAATGCAAAAACACAAGAAAAAAATTTCGTTTTCTATGACTTTGTTTAAATGTAAAGAACACAATGTACACAGACAGCCCCTCCGAGAATGGGTCATGCTGGGACTGGAAGGAGCTGACCAACAAACCAATTAGCCAGCCTTTCTGGTAAGCCATGCAGGACATGCGGGGACCAGGAAGAGAAAAGTCAGATAGCACTTCCTGTGAGCCTACTGGCATGCAGGCTGAAAATCACTAATCCCTTCCCACATTCCCCTGGTAAGCAGTAAGCAACTGGCTGGTTTCGAGGACAGGCTGAATTGATAGCAACTGAGGTACAAAACGCAACTGAATTGTTGTATTGTTTGTTTGACTTTGAAGTTCTGGGGCTGGCGGTCTGAGCATCTATAGGGAGGATAGCATTATGCAATATAGCAATTATGGGGGATTTCTTCTGTCTTGTTTTTGAAATCCAATATTGCTCACACTGTTTCATTTTGTTCTGATTACTTGTTTTGGTTTATTGAATATTCTGCTTTGATTGATTTTATTCTGTTTTGTTTTGGTTTGATTTTGCTATATCGGATGGAATGGACAACTACTGTGAAGACAAGAATATATACTATGGTAACTATTGTTGTTTTCCTATTATCCTGCTTTGAAGTTCTGTACCAATTTCACTGCTTTGTTTTGATTTGATTTATTGTTTTGCTTTGTCGGATTTTATTATTCTTAAAATAAAAAAAAATTTAAAAAAAGAATACAATGTACACACATAGCCTAATCTAAAGAGGAATTTGTACTAATCTAGTAGTAAAATATTAGCTTAGTTAATACATTTGAATGGTGCATTCATGAAAATACATAAGAAATCAATATGTCTGAGCATTCCAGACCAATATTATTTGTCATTCACTCTCATATGTGACCCCTATATACATTGAAGATCATCTGGATTGAGATTAGCGGTCATATGTTTCTAGACTTTTTAAAAACAATAGCTGCAAGAAAGAAATGAATATTAAGAAAGGCTTCCCTAAATCCTCCTTCCTAAAATGCTTGGGCCTGTACTGGTCACAGGAGAGCCCCATCATTCCTGGACAGAGCTGCTGGTGGCAGCACAGGATTCCTCACAGGCTCTTCCACCATCTTTGGAGGAGGCAACAGGGCTCTCAGGAGAACAAGAAAGCAAGATGGACTTGATGCACGAAGTCAACAATGACTAGAAATTAAAAAAAATACAACAAACAAGGAATTCTTCTAGGGAATTATGGATTTGTGCCCTTCTTTTAAAAAAATCTACAAACTAGCAACCCCACAAACTGAAGTTAAAATAATTTTAATTGAATTTTTGAAATAAATGGATCTCTTTGTAATGAGTGGAACATATAAGACAAAGGATATTTGACATGTAAATTTTCCTTTAATTTTAAGATGAGAATGAGATTTTAGCACTCAAGTGGAATTTAAGGTATTAAAACTTATAAGAAATACCATCACAATCCAGATCCTATGAAAAGGTTTTACAGACTTTATGAAGAGAAGAAATTCTTAACTATGTCTGTGGGAGATGGAGGGTAAGATTTATCACAGGAAATATAATAAATCTTTTAGGACACTACCTGTATTGGCTTATCAGTAAAAGGCAAATCAAACTTATATAGTCAAAAAAATTTAAGGACAAATACAGATTGAAATGAGTATATGGTTGAAAAGAGCATAGAAACAATAAAGGAAAAATCAAGTTCATATGGAAACATGAAATCAAAATCTTTATTAGGAGGTGAAAAATACAGAATTAACAGTGCAGAAAATTATATTGAAGACAGAGAGGAAAAACAGAGATTTGTAACATGGAAGCAAGGTATGAAGAAAAAATTTGAGATAAAAATGATATATGTGAAAAATAGGAAGAAAGAACTTTACAGAATGTTGGATTTTCTGAGGATGAAAATGTATTTGGAGTGATTATTAATGACTAGAGAAATAACACAAATAACTTATGAGCACAGGTATTTTGAATATATATTAAAATACTTTGAAAATGTCTGGTAAATTCATGGAAAACTAATGTGATTTTTAAAAATTTCATGAATAAAGATGTAGATGTAAGACAGTTCACTTACAAAGATCAAATTCAGGCTGCTTTTATACTGTACTAATATTCTGAAGAAAATGTGGAAATATGAAGATGATTCTGAAAAGGAGAAGCTGACCAGATGCCTTGAATTTCTAGTAATTATACAGCTTGAATAATTAAAACAATAATATTGGATACAACATGAAAAATTCATATCAATATTTCTGAAGTAATTCCTTAAAAAGGAACATAATACATGGTTTAAACAATGAGCATCATAAAACCATAGAGAAGCAATGCATTAGTCATCGATGGTTCTGAGTGGTCCAGTGAGGGTAAACCTTTCAGAACTTTCAAAGATCCAAACAGCCCGCTGTGGTACATGTGTCATAGATTCACCACCACTTGGACTATGCAAATCATTTTATGCTACACACCAAAATAAATTATGAACAAATTAAATATCATCAATGCATCAAATCACTAAATGCTAAAAAATACTGAAGTTCTTTCAAAAATAAGCAGAATAAGGTAAAATGTACTGATTTCAAGATAGGCACTTTATCATAGGATGTAAATGGAAAGAAAATTATATCTCACATGAAACAAGTGTCTCCACAAAGCTGAAAACTTGTGATGGCAATATGTAGGGCAAAATTTGTTAATATTTATAGCTGAAATACATTTATACCTGACTGTGGAATTTTTAAAAAATCTGAATTGATATTTACTAAGGTATATATGCTTATCAATTAACAGATAGAGACCAAGCATTCAAAGTATATTGTATCACTCACTGTGAATAGCTGTGCTTTGAATAATTTTCTTCTTGAGTTTCTCAATATGATTAAGTTTTAGTATATGTGCTGCTGAAGTGAGCACTCAATGTGATCAAGGAAATAACAAAAATGATACATATTTTTAAAATATTTTGGCTTTTAAAAATTATTTAAACAGATTTATAATTATAGGAAATGATGTAGAGCATTTTTTCCAGCCAAACAGTATATCTAAATAACCAAGAAAGAGTTTTAAAATTCAGGGTTAATTTCTTATTTACCTTCATAGAAAATGGTCTAAATCTGATTGCTGAAGGCATATTCGATCTTTGTTTTATTACTAAAGGGTTATGAATTAAGGAATTATTTATTTCCTTATTAATTATTATTGATATTAATTAGTATCAACAGTTTCAATCATCAGTTGAAAAGGAGAATTATTAGAAAATAAAATGATCATGATGTTGAAATTTAAGAATTGGAGTACAGCAAGGATTAAGACTTCTGTAAGCTTAACTTCTTTTAAATATGACAAAAATTACAGCTTTAGTGGCAAAAAAATTCAATGTACTAGACGTGATCTAAGTTTTGAAGAACATTTAATTCACATCTTTCTATATAATCTTTTCTAGATTTTCAGAGATCTTTAGTTTCCAGTTTTTATTAATGGAAAAATAGGAAAATATGACTTTAATGAGCTTTTAATTTCTATAAGAATTAGAGCATTTCAACATAATGAACACATACAACAGTTAATGATTTTTGCCTATGTGTATCTGGCATAGAAAATGTGTAGTATTTTTCCTTGCTGAACAAAATATACCAAACACATAAACTTGTAAACGAGAAACCTTAGGAAATTTCTTGGAGAAACTAAGATGTTCTAATTTCTCTTTGGAATATATTTAGCTAGAAAGGCACATACAACAAGAAATTTTTCTTTTAATATATATTAAGAGTTGACACTAATTCACTGTAATAAATGCCAACTTGTTCTTCTATTTTAATCTTAATCCAAATATTTGTTCTGTCGTAGTATTACTATATTCTTCGGCGGTAAGATTTGCATATTTTACCTTTGCCAACTTCATTGTCTAATATATATTCCTCCATAGATTTAACAATCATTTAATTTATCCAATCCATTAATAACAAATACTATTTTATTACTGTTTTATAGGTCATTTAATTAATCACGTTTCAACTGTAACATGAGAAACTTTTTCACAAGTAATTACTTAGAAATCTTAATTGATTTGTAGCACACTTATCAAAAAAGAATGATTGTTAAATAAAGTACAAGTCTTACTTTTTCTACTCCAATTCACAGCAACATGCACAAGTATTTGCCATTGTTTCTTAATTTAGAACTATTTGTTTTTACATTCTTGAGTTTTTCAATAAGTTCAATTGTTTGACAGAATTTTCCTCCCTTTCCTCAGAAGGTGTAAACTTTTCAAGTGTCAGCAACACGTATGAGACTATTTCCCAGGAGTGGTAGTTAATTGCAACTTGGTTTACTGGGAGTTTGAGGGCATTTCTGTTTGCTTGTTTTAAGCCAATATGGCCTACATTAGAAAAATAAGATTTAGAACCAATATCCTCCAAAAAAAATATATACTCTACACTGTAAAATTAATTTGTCATGATAGTTACATGGACTTGAATTACAGTCATTTTTCATTGGCGTTAGTTGATACTTTTGCTAAAATTAAAGTAACTCTTACAAGTTGTAACAAATCTAAAACATTAAAAATGAAAAATATGACTCATTCTGAAAATATGTGTTTCTTCCCAATCAAAATGTGTCCTTTTTGCTATTCAGGAATTTATAATAATAACCCCCATTTCTTCTTTCATCTCCTCTAATATTATGTCTTTAGTAAACACCACAAATGGTTATATTTCACGAGTCATGTTATTAATTAATCATAATTTTCTGTGCCACATATTTGTATTTCAGAAAGTCATTGTTTCAACAACAAAGGTACCTTACAATGTATTTTCTCAGCAGAACATTTCCTGACATGCCAATAAAACTGTGCACACTATTTTTGCACTTTATCTTTAAACATACTATTTAAATAAATATTTGTTAATAGAACAAAAACTTATTTGATGATATATGATGTATATTCATTTACCATTGGTAAAAGGAATAAACCTATTAACATAGTCTAATTACTGAATGCAAATACTCTCACTTCATTTTTATTACCTTCTGAAAGCCTGTGTATCACCCTGAATACTTTGACCTTCATCTCCTATAATTCATGCATCTACCTTGGACTTAAACAATTATCGAAGAAAATTTTCCATTTTCCCAACACTTCTGAACTAATTTTAAAATATATATGATTTGGTATGCAAGTTGACATATGTTGTTGAATAACTTGAACTCTAGATTCACGATCAGCAGTGTTTATCAAAGGATCTGAATGATTCTTTTAAATGAATCATTATGTTACCATCAATTACAAGTACATAATAAATTATGTTAAAGGTGCTTTTATCTCTGGAATGCTGCTATACAATTTTAACTATTTAAAGAATAGCAACAAACACCTCATCGTCCTTTTATTTAGACAGAGCAGGTGATTTGGAAATTTAGTTGTGGAGGGATGGTGGCAGGTTCTATAGCTATGCATCGTAAGAACTTGCAGTGCCTTTCCATGCAGTGGCTCTCCGTATGGGAGAATTATGCATCTGTGCTCCGTTGGCGCTGTGATTTCCTCAATCTCAGGAAAAGGCAACAGAAATCACATGTCACTTTGAGTAGGAGCATTAAAGACCTGCACGCTGTTTTTCACATCTGTTCCAGATACAGGTTCTTCTATCAACTTGGGACCCAGAGTGAAGAAAGTGTGGAATTGAAAAACAGAAATTTGTAATCGAAGCATAACCTAGTGATTTTGAGTGATCCAAGGAATACGCACTGAACTATGATAAAACAAAATGCTAAAGATACTTGGGTCTTTGACTGAGTCTTCCAAAATTCTGGAGCTCTCCTCAGTACTATGAAGAACTATTAACTGAATACATAGTTTTAAAAGTAACCATGAAAAAATATCAATGAACAGTTAGAGTTTGACATAACTGAATACTTTTATCCCTTTGATTTTTATCATGTTGTGCTCCTGAAGTTAACCTAGCATGGATTTAGAAACGATAGACTTGATTGTAAATTTTAATTTAGCTAGTGGAATTTAAGTATATGTTCAACCCAAGACAGAACAGACTTAGTATGATACAGCTTTAGAGTGAATATACCATGTAATAGCTTGTGTTTAGATGTCCCCCCAAGGACTGATGCAGTCATAGGTGGGGCTTTCTCAGAGGTGGCTTGGTTCTACACTGTGTGATGTTGGGATTGACTCATGGTACACTGCTAGGATTAAGGGTGGGTGATTATTAAATCAGTCCACTGATTTGTTTGGCAACCCCTTATCCTGGTAGCCTAGACACAATAAAGGCAGAAAGAGACTTGTCTTGTCATGCTTCTCATGTTTTAAACCAAGAATTTTTAATACGAAAGATCATTTTCGACCTTTATAAACAAATAGAAAATTGTATTTGCAACGAAAATATTACACATATAATTTCTCAGGTCATTTGTAAGCCTTTCCATCAGCAGTACAGAAATCAAATTTCTTCACTCCAGAAATTCTCGAAGTGCCAAAACTTTTAGTCTATGTTTAGAATTTTCCAATTGTAGCTCTTTCTGCTTTTACGTCCTGCAGCCTAATTTTTGGGTTAGAATTTCTACTGTTGACTTAACAGTGATCTGTGATAACCTTGGATACTCTCGGTCTATATTGTTTTTTAAAAATAGCACAGATACATAATTTTCAAGAAGCCAAGAAAGAGCCTGTCTTGAAGACTTTGAACACGCTGTTCCATGGGCATTCTCTGTCATTTTCTTCTCTTGTAACTTGCAAATCAAATTACCTTACCTTTACCTAATGTTGCAGAATCTTTGCAGGAAAGCCCAATGTGACTCCAAGCCTCTGGTATGATTCTTTGTAACCTGGCACCCTTCCCGGAAGTTCTCTTCGTTAGGTAGCTATTTCTATAAACAAACTGAGTAAGAGAAAAGCTACCAGACCAGCTTAAATACCACTACCTGCATTCCTTCTCTGGTTCTATAAAGATCTAGTGCTTGGTAATTAACCATAAAAAGCTGACCTCATGAACTGTGGTCTCATAACCTCTTAAAAGACTTTTATGCTACTTAAACTTTACTTTTGAATACATCATCACTTGTTATAAAAATCAAACTACTGAAAAATATCTGTAGATATGCTAATTGTATCAATTAGCCATTGTTCTGCAAGAAATGAGTCCAAAATTTAGAGACTTCACACAATCATCATGAATTTGCTCGCATTAGAAACCTGGACTGTACTCACGTAGCCTCATGTGTTATATGACCATGAGATACAAATCTCTGTTACTAAATAAATCAGTACGTTGGGCAATAAGAATATTTCTGGATGCCGGTCATACCCTGAGGTGGTTATCCATAGCTTATCACTGTCTGTAGCAAGTGCAGGCTCTGGTGAAAGCTCTTTTACTCTTGGGCAATATGATTCTGAAAATTCAGTGAAGGATTAGAGTATTATATTATTGTGGAGTTTGTGGTAGTTTATACTAAGAGCTTCATAACAAAGGCCCAAAGAATTCGGGAGGAAAGCTTTGGTTTCCACAGTAGCGATCCTCATCAGCTGAACAGTAGCGCCTGGCCTACACCTGGATCAGAATAAAGAATAAGCACCTGATCACAGAACATCAAATGACTACGTGACTTTAGTTTCCCCTTACGATCTACATATGTATTGTGGGCCTCGCCCTGAGTTTGCCTATACGGCTTCATGGAGCTTGTGAAACCAGCTGACAAAGAATTAAAATACTCAAGGCAGATTCATAAATGGATCAGCTCAATATGTTCATGAACACCAAAAATATAGATGGCAGCTGCACTCTATACTCTCTCCAGAATAACACTGTAGGAAAGCGGCAAGGCTGCAAGCAGTCAACTTGATAGTACAGTAGCCTAAGGAAATAATACAGATATGATTGCCAGATGGTGGGAATGGCTTACTCGGAATGGCTTTGGATGTTACTGAAAATAGACAGTTTAAAATACTGAAAACCATGAAGTCTAGTGACTACTGGGGGCACAGAGCACACAAGTTTTATTTTATCTCATGTTAATGTCTTAATGTTTAGCAGAGAGGAAGCTAGAACACCTAACGATTTAATTGATAGAAGTACTCTAGGTCTTCTTTAGCCAGATAGCATGTGCTCAACAGATTCTTGAATGTAGTAGGAATAGAAATTTGGTACTGGCTTGACCATGACTTTTTCTCATTACGACTGATATAACTCCCACCTCTGCTGATTGCAGTCTTTCAGAAGCAGAGGCAGACACTGAGCCCTTCAAAAGACTGGTCAGGACTTGATGGGAAATCGACTGCATCAGATCCCTTCCATCTGTGGACAACAGTGACTCATTCTCACTGGAATTCATGCCAACTTTGGATATAGGTTTGCCATCTGCAACTATGATGACTTCGTGTGCCTCAGCATTTCACAGCTTTAAGAATGCTGAGATAGCAAGATGGGGTCATTCACAGATTCCTCAAAATAAGGAAGTAAAAAAGAATGCAATACTGGAGACAGTATCCTAGGATGCATTATTCTTAATAAATAGTACATCACTTGGAAGCCATCAACCTACTAGAATAATGGAATGATAAAGTCTGAACTAAGGTGGTAAGATTGAGAGTAGACTATTATTTTTGGTACTATATTACAAAATGCAATATATTCACTAAACAATGATGGCGCATCATCAATGCATGATGATACATGATGCATGGTCCTAATAGCTAGAATGTATGAGTCTATTAATTAAAAAGTAGAAGTAGCCCCTACATTAACTCATTGACAGCATTTATGCTTCTGAATCAACTGGATTAGAAATTTTGTTGTTGGGATGAGGAAAAGGCTTACTTTACAAGAGACTAGTAAAAGTATCATGAACTTAAATGTATGACTAGAGGATGGTAGCTATAGATACTCAGGATATGAACCAACAAGAAGATGAAATATCTACTGTATTCTTGCTGAAAATCAGCCTTTGTAATGAAAGGACAATGCGGTTCTGTACAATGGCAGCAAGAAGAGTGACTGGAATTCAGGTGATTCGTGGAGATATGCCTTGGTGTTTCCATACTTGGTTGAGTACAGGGAACTGTAAAGTGCAGCAAACATAACCTGGGGATGTCAAGAAACCAAGGTCCCATAACTCTCAGTTGCAGAGTTTTGATGGATCAAATCTGGCAACTGCAACAGACTATATACTCCTGATTGAGGTTATGGAAAATCAAGAATGCACAATACAGGAAGCAGATGATGAACATCAAATATGGTCTCATATGCAGTTTTAGCAGAGGAGTGAAGATTTTTCTACCAAAACTTTTTAATTAGACCTTTTAATCAGATTGAGGTCAGCCACTTGAACACTTAGCAATGGATTTGAATTAACATGAAGTATAAGGAAATTTGACTATTTCAAGGAGCGGATCTCATCAGATATTTCTATTGCCCTGTCTCACACATGCTCTTATGTTTGTCTGTGACTAAGCTGCAGCTGGTGTAAATAATTCTCTGTGGGCCTTAACTTCCTTGCCATTGCCCGTAACTTGCTTCGAGTATGTACCACATATCTTTTACTTTGGCCACAATATTCTAGGATTTATGTAGTAGAACACCTGAAAATATCTTCTTGGTAGTCTGAAAGTCAAGATCTGAAGACAGATCTTGTCCCATCCCAGAAGAAACCATAAAAAAAAAAAAGTCAGAAGTTAATGGAAAAAAGTGCTTTCTTTATCTTTCAATCCTGTAGTGGAAAATTCTAACAAGCATGCTAGCATGCCTATGACTAACTTTATAATGGCCTTTGTAAAAAGGCATTTCATTTTTTGGTTTCACTTCTGCTAGTTCTTGTTTCTATCTTTCTGAAATCACCTCACAAATAAACTAGTTGCAAGGCAATGCACTGTAAACTTTGCTTTTAGGAGAACCAATCCTAAACCTGAGGCATACTTGATAAAGCTATTTGCTTAGCGAAATTCAAAACTAGCTTTCTATGATAGAAAAGGACCATTTGTCCACTGAGATACAACTGTCACTATTGTAAAATTGAGCATAAACAAATACACCATAAAATATCCTGCTATAGAATGTAACATCCAGCAATGACGTACTTAAAGGGTTTAAAGTGTCATCATTAATTACAGTGTATGAATGATCTTCAGGACTAAATGGGAATTTAGTGTTAGATAGCTGTAAAAAGTGCCCCAAATCAAATAATGTTGAGATAAACACAAGGAACTTATAATTAAAATCTGGAGGCATTCTGACCATAGCTAGGAGGTTTACTATCTCTATTATGGAGCCATTAGAAACCACCACAGTTGTATGAAGTATATTAGAAGAATCATTTACTTGAAATCTTATATTTACAGATGAAAGAGACAGGGTCATAATGATTATTGATTGTACTTTCTGCAAAGGTTTAGTTGTGGTTGCTGCTATTCACATTCTCTTCCTAAGTGTGAGTAAAATGGAGAATGGAGGAGGGATAGGGAATTGATCCATCTTCCCAGAGAACATGAGCCATGCTTTCCCATGAATTGAATGAAATGTTTTAGGGATGGAAATATTTTACACACCAAAAGTAGCTGGTAACACAGATAAAGGCAAAAGTAAAAGTCTTACCCAAATTTTTAATTAACACTCGAATGTCTTACATTAAAAGCATGCATTTTCAAGTTTTCTTGTAAAGAATAATATTATTCATCAAGATTACAATTCTCTAAATTTAGTGGACTATCTCTTTGTTAGCTGACTTTTACTAAATCCTAAGCTGGTTTAATGACAGGGAAATATTCACTAGAAACTGAAGACTAACTATTAAATATCCTCTCTGAGAATATAGGAGGGAACTCCAAATTTCCTCCTGGGGCAATGTTAACTCATTATCTCCTATCATCTTCAAAGACTTCTGAGCTATATAAATATCTATTTTAGGGATCAGAATTTCACTATATACAATGATCTGTTCTGTAATTATTAGACATTTAAAATATTGAAATTACAAAATAACCTAATTGGTCCAGAATAAGAATGAATTAATGCACTGATGTTGATAATTATCAAAATTTCTTAAATTACACTTTCTCTTATTTTCAACAACTGTAAAACATAAGCTGAATAATATTTGTCATTTAATTTATAAATCCTCAAAAATATTACTTCATAGGTTTCTGACTCATTAAGAATTAATTAGGCTTTATTAATGTAATAATGGAAGAACCGGGATGAAACCTTGCATTTTTATGAAGTTCTATACATTTTCTAACATTGCAAATTACATTATTTCCAAAATCAGACTCAGTGAGTGATAATTTAAAAAAATTCATGCTTGGATCCAAGGGAGGGATTACATATATTTTTATTTAAGCAAAATAGCATATATTTACATTCCATAAATCTTTCTAATATTTGAGTACATACTTATTTATATGCCAACAGAAATGAACGTCAAAAAATTCAGCTGTCCAAAACATTCACGAGTAACTTGCTCAGACGAGCTATGTAAAACACACTTTTACATTCAGATATCCAAATGTCTCATTCCCTCCCTGAACCCTCCATCTTACAACAGCACAGGGAGTGAGGACTGCCTTCAGATGAATGACATCTAGGCCAGCGGATCTTCACGACTTTAGTTTGTCAGGTAAAAGCCCTCCTTTGCATACCTCACATGAGCACCAGTCAAGTCAAATCAGCAAGTTAGTGCTGAAACGCCAGCAAGCCACCAGATGGCAGCAATGCTTCTATGAATAATGCAGTATTCCGTGGCGCCCTTCTAAGATTTCCTGTGTTAATAATAGAACAATCCTTACTTTAGCAAAAGGACAAATTTGTTCAAAATGAAGACAGTCATTTTTTTCATATCACCAGTTTCTTTTTAAGCTCATTTGTCTCTTAGATTTGGGCCTCAAAAATATATATTTTTATATTTACTAAACATTCAATTGCTGCTGAATTTCATTTTGATATTCTGGTAGAAAATGCTTGTGGCTTGAAACAAATATTTTTCTTTCTAGTGGACAAATAACATCTGTGGTCATACATGCTCCAGTGTAGCTGTCAAAAAAGGGTTTCACATAATTTTCTGCCACGCTTATCAGAGCCTCCTAATCATTAAAAATATGTTTTCATAACCTCCCTTTCCATGAATTGATTTCAAATCCATCACAGATCTCAAGCATTAGAAGTTTATCTTTTACTTGATCATAGATATGAGAACTTGAAAATGAAACATTGCTTAAATTCAACATCAAAACAAAACTAACAAGGCTTATCTAAATTACTTTATTCAGGAATCCCTCAATGTCAGTATTTCCTTCCCTTTTTGGAGCTGTTTGAATAATTTGTTAAATTTGCCACCAAAATGTTTTGGTTTGCACATGTTCACCCAGCAAGTGAGACTGTTAGAATTCCTCCCAATGCTGGAAATGAAATCTCAGGTAAAATAATAAGGTTGATGCCTAGACTCTAACAAGTCATTACTAAAATGGAAAGCATCTAAATCCTCATTACTGTCCCTTCCTTGGTCAAGTCACCCCACAACAATTTGTTAGTTAAAAAGGCGTTTTAATAGCTTCCTTCCTGATTTCTTCCTAGCTGCAGCCATATCATTTCATCGTCTCACTTAGACATCTCTCAACATCCTGTTTTGTTAAAAGAACAGCCTCCCCCTCCTTTTCAAATACCGAGAATCCTTAACTGTCCTGCGATGTTTTATATCACTGCTTCTGAGTATTTATTTTCCACTAAATTTTTAGTAACATGCTTCACTCATATATTGAAAGACTTTCCTCAAAGATTCCACAAGTGGCCTTTACAGTTTTGTGTGAGGGCTGGAATTTTCTTCTCATCATGATCTTAGTACTTTTTCCTTTGCATTCGTATCGAGCTTTTGTTTATGGATGCTTGCCTTGTTATTATCTTGCATGGCTTTAAACATTGCTTTGAGGTTTCAGTTTTGTTTGCCACTACACATATTTTTATTCTGCTCAGTGGCTTGTGGTATATAAACAGTGTATATGTGCGTGTATATATATGTATTTTTTTCTTTTTTCCCTTGCCTTCAGATTGAGCCTCATTACCTAGGTTTCTAAAAACTGAGCGGCATCAGTTATTTATCTGCCAGTGATCCTGTGCTCTCTGAAAGCACTCAATTTTACTTCACCCTGTTTCATCCTCATGGACAAGTTGTAAAATGTGGTATCACTTATTGACCCCATCTATTATATACCAGCTTCAGAGATTAATTCATTGTTTTTTCTGGAATAGGCCTGTTTTCTATTAAAAAAATCATACTCTGCATGAAGTAAACATGTTTTTTTACAAATAGATAAGTATTTTGAAATAGATATAAAAATTGATCCCTTAGTTTGCATGTTGTCTTGCCCAAATCAAAGTAATGTTTTCTTTACTTTCCACAAGATAACAATCACAAGTGGAAAAGCGGTGACACTTTATGTTTCTCCTTGTGCCCCAGTAGCAGTGGGGTTTCCTCTGCTGTTTGGTGAGCATAGTCTGAAGTCCCAGGCCAGGTCCCTACGAGGTTAGTTAGCTGCACAACAGCTATTGTGGGTGTGGAAGAACTGCATGGCTCCTCACAGGAGCCCATTGATGGCAGAGAGGCCATTAGATTTGCTCCACCCAAACGCCAAGAAATAGAGTACGTTCCATAAGAGGAGGGGATTCAGAGCATGAAGTCAGTAAGTGAAGAACAAGATGTCGCAGTTCACTGGCATCAGATTAAAATTCAAATTTTATTCTAAATGCCCAGTTCATGTCTTTAAGCACATGTAGCCAGCAATTCCAGGAGGTTACATGAGGTGAGAAAAGCAGGGAACTAGGTCCACTAGGTCATGTGGCTCCATTCTTCGGGTAAAATGTTAGAAGCAGAAGAAACCAAGTTAACATAATTCTTTTCATTTTAAAATTTTGATCTATGTCATTTTGGAAACTTTGAATCTTGGTTCACTACGTTAACTTGGGCCTAAAATGCATTAACAGGGCTATCATAATCTTTACTGCTATTCACGCTCGTTTTGCTTTGATGCTAGTTCAAAGGGAAATAAATGCAATAAGGTACCATGATAGTGGCTCGTGGGATAATAAAGCTGTGTAAATAAATACATGTCCTCTAGAGTCCACGACTTCAACCTATTAGCTTCACAGAATAATTCAGGCAATATAAACTTGGTATTCTTTTCTCTGCTTTAATTTGTGATATCTAGATTACATGTACAGCTTTATTATTTATGAAACATTAAGGCTGCAAAAAGATAGCAGTTTCCAAGTCACATGATTTGAACAAATAGGAATGAGGAGTGTGCTTGCCGTCCACCTCCTCGCTTTCACTTTTCCTTTCCTTAGAGATAACATGCTCCTGTGGTCACACCTAGAAACTTGCCACCAATGTGATTCCCTGCCCCCAGGTCCTTTTATTCTCAGTCAATTTTAGATACCCCTGATAGTCATATTCTTGAAGAAGACCCCTAATTTAAAACTGTGACTCTCCTTCATGACAAATCCTTCATAATCCCACCGATAAAAGTGAAGCCAAGCACAGATAATGCTGTCTTCATATTTCAGAAGGGAAACAGAAAGTGCAACCATCATCTTTTCTTCACTGGGGCATCGTCGCTGCACTTGCCTCTAAGACACCTCTTACAGCTTGCCATTCATAACTTAGAAAAAGCTTTAAGGGTAGAATGTTCTCTTTATTACCTTGATATTAATATACAAATTCATCAGATATTTATAATTATAATGATACCATTTAGTTAAAATAATAAAATATTTAAAATCATTTGAGTAAGGTTTGGGGATATAGTCTTCGCTATCCAGCAAATCAAAAGATTTTTACATGGTGTGCTAGATTTCAGTATATTGATTAGTTCTGAAAGTATTAGGAGAACTATTCACAAATTCTGAGTTGTATTTTACAGATAACTACCTCCCTCCTCTTGATTCTTCTAAATTCCACACCTGAATTTTCCCTCAACCTGTTGTGAGATGATGTGGTTAATCAATGCATGATTACATCCTATTTTATTTGTAGTAAAGTCACTCTGCAGGATGCTTTCAAATACACCAAAGGATTTCTTCATTTTAGCATTTACATAAATGAGAGATGAGTAAGCTTAAGTCTATTATTTCTTATTTTCTTGGTGTGATAAAATGTAAGTTGGAGGAGGGATCCTGCCTTGGTTCTGCATAAAGAACCATAAAACTGATAAAGTCAAAACCAGAGCACAGGTCCCCAGACTCATGGGCTGTCTCAACTTTACCTTCTGAATGATAGATGAGTATCTAATAGGTAGATAAAATGATTGAGGACAAGCTATAAAGCAAAAAACAACTGTATTAGACATTAATGCTTCCCTTACTCTGCTTTATTTTTAATGCAATTCCTTTTAAGATACTGGGAGTAATTCTCTAAAGTGAAACCAGCTTTACTTGAAATCTAATGTATGTATGAATGTGAAGAATTATCCTTTTGCATTTAGACTAACTATACACATTGAAAAATGAAAGAGAAAATTGGTAAAAGCTCAGATTTATTTTAAACCACCACTTTTAACATGAGGAAATGGATAAAAGCAAAATACCAGTAGTTTTCTTTTTGGCTTAAAGTAGCATTTTCCAAGATGCTATTAAATTATCTTCGCATTAATAAACTTAAGTAGTACTTAAACATTTTAAGCTAAGATATATTCAGATCAAGAAGAGCAATCAAATTAGTTTTCAATGTAATGCATATCCAGAGAAAATATTACTTGAATATGTTTGATATACATTGTAGCCAGAAGACTTCATCCAAAGTCGGAAAAGAAATGCAAGTAATGATGGACTTATTCCACGGTCTATTTTACTTATAGGAAACAGTCTACGATTCTGAGATATGTTATATATTAAGAATCTTAAATCTTGGAAATTTGGTCATGATATTTGTGGAGGTTATAATTTGGTGATGAGGGAGGCAAACACACTTTCATCTTCTTTAGTCATTTCATTTTTTCTGCCTAACTCAACAACTGATAATTTCCTCATTGGCCATAATCCATTAATTGATAGACTTGGTCTATTTAAAGCACATAATCTATAGAAGAACTCAATGCATGTTCATAGGTAAAATTTTATTTTAAATATAAGACAGAAAAAAATGAGAGTTTAGTTACCATCTGGCTCTGATGAAAAACTAAGGCTTTATAGTAAAAGTGATTCAATTATTTTAAATGAATAATTAGCTAGTGTCTTATCTCTTATAATGAAAAAAGACCGAGAAAACATATTTTAGATTCTTATTCTTTATGCCTATTCACACATTAGAAATCATGGAGTACAAGGCCCATATTGTGGACAAAATTTTCTACAAGTTCTTATGACACCATTTTTTTTAACTGAATGATCAGAATTCTAGCCTTAACAGTCACAACTCCATTAGCTAAAAAAGTGTCTAGTCTTTTGGTTTAGTAAAGTATAGGGCAGTGTGTGATATGGACAGAAATTAAAAAAAAAAACAAACTATTGAAATGTTAAATCAAACAGTACAGAGTTAATCATAGTGCTTCAGCACTCTTATATTTGATAGAGGGCACCCCCTTGGAGCTTAGGGGAGGCTTTAAGGGTACACAATTTGTCTATTTGATGGTGTCATGCGCCCCCTTCCCCTAGCCTTTCAAAAATATTCACTTAGAGAGTTGTACATTTGAAGAAGGAAAGAATCTTAGTGAAAGTTGCCTTCAAGTTTGAAACAAGAACATATTAAAAGCTAAAAAATTGTACATTGTTTTAAGTTATTTTGTAACCGTGTTCTCAGTCCAACTTCCTATGGAAAAGCTTTGTAAATTAACACACCCAGCAAGGAAAGCGAAGATGGTGACAGCAGCACTGCTTGTGTTACAGATGCCCCTGACAATACTGCCATCCCTTAACATGGCTTTATTTAGTTATTACAAGTATCTCTCTGTAAATGACATTTAGGATTATTTAAGATTATGTTGTAATCCTTTTAATCCTTAGTGCTTTAAATTTCAGGCTAAACACCAAAGAGCAAACTAGCACTTAGCAGGAATGTTTAAAACATGTGATTTGAACATAATTCTTTTTATTCACTCTTTCCCTGATGAAGACCTAGTGTTGCTCTTAAGTTAACTGAGAAAACTCATGTTTCAGTTCATTACAAATCACTCAGTTGCTAAATGTTTTCTCAAGCTACATCAAACTTGTGATAGTCCTTGACAATTATGCTCTCTGCAGAATTAAGCAAAAGTTAGTAGCAATGGATATTTACTAATTTAACTTCAAACTGCACTACCCAGCCTAATTAAAAAGTATCTTTCTAGTTTTGTATATGTATGTAAATGATCACTCTCTTCTCAACATCTACATACACAATACATATATATGTATATATACATACATATAACATCTTATGACATATCTATACATACTTTACTATAGGAGTTAACATGTTTTAAATATATATATTTTATATATATATATATATATATATATATATATATATATATATATATTGCTTAGTATTAAGTACTACCAATTAGGCCATGACGTTAATGTTTTAAATACCAAAACTTAATGCCACTATGATGCTACCATTTTCCAATCAAATAAGATTGACTCTACACCAACAGTTTCAGTACACTTTTACAAAGAAGAAAACTTTGCTTTTAATACAAAGAGACAATGAACAAGCCAAATGTCCAAAGAGCATATCCAAACAAATGAGTTAAATGAAGTTTTTCCTCTTTCTTTTCTTGTGTGTCATAGTGTGTGTTTCTGAGATGTTCAATCATATCTCAGACACTCACTGTATTTTGTTTGTTTCTCCATTCATCATAAATTCGAGCTCTCTGCAGACAGTGTAATTACACGGCGTATAAATGCTAATCCATCAACATTTTAAAAACAGATTTCAAATTTTAAACTATTTCTAATTTTGCTCTTCTTTGATTTTTCTCAAACTAAAAATCTCAATAGTCATTTGCTATCTGTAATCTATAATTCATAGGCTGAAATTGAACACCAAGCCTAATTCAAACTTGTAATTCTAAAGCTATTTCTGAAGTAGCACATCAGCTGAAGCAATGATGGTCTTTTTCGGTCAGGAAGAAACACTTCATTATTCTGTAGGTAATGAAACCCTTGCACACACACTCAAATACCCCACAATGCCTTAATATGATGTTTTTGAGATATAATCATGTTTATTCTGATCATTTGAGAGTTAGACCAGCTAATGTATCTAATCAAATATTGATGTAAGTCATCTAGATTTAGCTCTCTAGTAAATCCTTCCCAATGCCTTTTTGTTAACGGAACTATAAAAGCTGTTTATATTGTTCTTCTCAAAAGGTTTAGCTCAGAGCTGTATCTGTGGATATATATTAGCAAATTTTACTTGAACTCATGTGCTTAGGTGTTGAGAAGAGTTCAGCATGACAAAAAAACCTAAGCAAGTCATACAAAAAGAATGAAGCATAAAATTAAACTTGAATCTTTCTTGCTCCAAGAAAGACCAAAAAACAAACAAACAAAGCATAATTTTAAATATCTTTAGAAATACTTACATTCAGAAACATGAAAGATAGGTGAAAAATTACAAGAAGAGATGGTTAGCTACATTCAGAAAAGATTAGTGTGATAGATACCATTAGTATAGGCAATTTAAATATACACATATATATATAGTATGCTCATAATTATACATAAATATTTTAAGACCTGTAGTCCTGTATATATTACATATAGTTGACTTTCAACCTCATTTGTGTTCTAGTTCAATTTTTATATGGTTCCCAGGAGAAACTGAAAAATAATAGCCCATTTTCAAAAATTTCCATTGTCCAAGAATTGTGCATAAATTTGAATTTAATGTTGTCCTTTTACAACTTAAGTCATTAAAATGTAAACTCACAATACACATAATGCTAAAACATTTAGCTTATCTGATCATGTGAGTAGTCATAGACTCCAGGAATAAAACCACTACATTTTATTATTTATGGAAAAATGAGGGGAAAAAAGGCAAGAAACTGGAGAAAAGGATGTATTATAAACTATAGCCACTCATTTTAAAACAAAATTTATTTTTCTTACTTGGTTCTCTAAAGTCTTATCCTAATCACTCTGGCTTGTTGGCTGCTTTTTCTCCTTGCTTTCCTCCTTTTTTCCCTCAGTTCTTTCCTGCATTCTTTCCTTCCTTTCTTCTTTTTTTGATTTTATTTTTATTTATTTATTTTTTATTTCTATTCTATTTATTTATTTATTTTTTGGTACCAGGGATCAAACTCACGACCTCGCGCTTACCAAGCAAGTGCTTGAACCACTGCACTAAATCCCTGATCCTAAATTTTATTTTTAATTGCGAAATAAAGATTACATATATCTTCTGAATTTCTTTCTTGGTAAAACAAAAATCTTTATACCTAAGTAGACTTTTAAAATCTGGATGGACTCAAATTATTTGAATATACCCCAATTAGCATCTGGAAAAAACAATCCCTACTGGAAAGAAGACTGTCCCTTTAGTGAGAGGGAACATCAGCTACCTATACTACTGTAAGACTCAATCCATTGATTTTAGTATAGCATAGGAGAACAGGAGAATTGACCTTCTCCAAGAGCCAAAATACTCTGAGAATGTATTTAATGTAAAAAATCATAATAATCTGGGTCTTTTTGCTAGTAAATGACATTAATTCTAAAATAAATCTATATATATATTTATAATTTTTATTTACACTGGTATGTGTTTGCAGTACATAATAATATTCATTGGGGTGAATTGGTACATGTACATAATAATAAAAATATCTGTATAATTATTGGCTCATTTGGGAATATAAAATAAATTTTGTAACAAAATGGAAAAGTATTCATCTTTACAATCCAAAACTATTAACTGCCATTAGAAACCATGCCAAATTGTCTTATTTTGTTAATATCAAGTGTGAAATATTAAATTTTATAATTTTTCTCAAGAATTTCATCTAGTCCTTTGCAATCGTTTTCCTCAAAATGTAAAGCACTAAATATAAAATGATTCAAATTTATAGTTGTTCAGCTTTCTTTCTCCCCCTTACTTACACTGGCAAATAAAATTAATGACTAGAAATCAGAAATAGTAATTTTTGAAAATACCTTATAGTAAATGAATGTTAACTTGTATATGTTTTAGGGTTGTACATTACATCTATTTAAATAAAATAATCTAGATTAGAATGCCATACAATTCACAAATACATTGCAAAATTCAATGCCTTGTATAAAACTAATCAAGATGCAACATATATTTTGTGTTTAGATAGCAACCAGTCGCCAGGGAAAAACAACAAAACAAACCAAAGATTCAACAAGCAAGAGGAGTGAGACTTTCATAACGACCTTCAGACAACTGGTTCATGCACATGAAAACATCACAAGAAGATAGTCTTATTTTGATTACCCAAGAGAGCTCAGATTTAGAAGGAATAGGAATAAATTGAATATATGTAACATTCTTACCTGAAAGACATTCTTTCTGCTTGATTTTTCCTTGGTCCATTCAATATGTGCTCCACACAAATCCACACTTTCTGGTTTGTGCCCAGTTTTCTGTAAACAAAAATGAAATATGAATAAAAAGCACACATCATTGGAGATGCATGTCAGAGAAAATAAGAGTTTATTGAGTTAGAAGCTATACATATTTATGATAAAAATGGCCTATCTCTTTTTTTTTCTTCCAAAGGAAACCTAATTTGTAGGACTTTTTATTTGGAACTTTATACTCTCTAAAATTAGGAGTCTACTTCACAAAGTATTTCACTAATGTAGATAAAAAGAAAAAATAATTAAAATGTTGATATTTTGAGATAATGCTACTTAGCAATCCTAGGTAATAGAAATTTTTATATGTTTTTTCTTAATGTAGAAGTTTGTTATTCAGTGGGTAATGTATACCAAAAGCATTTT
>RJWT010006721.1:0-28687 GCA_004365215.1 Cuniculus paca | reverse complement strand
ACTGACCTCCACAGTGGTTGCACCAGTCTGCACTCCCACCAACAGTGGAGAAGGGTTCCTTTTTCCCCACAGCCTCTCCAGCATTTGTTGTTGGTGGTTTTCTTGATTCTGGCCATTTGAAGAAAGAAATTTTACCCAAAAAAAAATGGAAAACAAAAACGTTGCCATTATCACAAACAAAGCTCATTAATAATTTTAACAAAACAGGATAAGGTATGATAAAATCAAACAACAAATAAAGAAGTTTGAGTTTGGTACACCAATCTTGCACCAAGACCTTGCTGGATTTAATACAAATGTGAATTTCAGACAGAAAGAGTGATTTTTTTTCATATAAGAATATCTAAAATATTGCTTGAAAAGTGAATATATACACAATTTAATAGAATAATGTAATACAGTGTTTGCCATATACTTACATTTTTATTTATTTGAAATTTCAATATAATATAACATTCTGTACATTTATTAGTTAAATTTCTTAATTTACAGGTCCTAGAAATCCTTTTTTTATTTCCAAGAGAAAAAAAAAATAATGATAGGGTTGGGGATTTAGCCCAATGGTTCAAGTTGCTTGCCTGGTAAGCCCAAGGTCATGAGTTCAATCCCCCGTAGCAAAAACAAAACAAAACAATAATGCAGAATTCCAAAACACAATAATAGGATATTAACAATGGCTAATATATTGCATATTATAATAGCATCTTCAAAGTAATTGTTCAGATTACATGATATAGGCATGCATAATTGTTCAAACAATATAAGCACAAACTATTGTTTTCAATGAACTAAAAGTAGTATAATTATCTTAGCTATCTTTAATATATATATGAAAGATATATACATAAATATATGAAAGATATATATATATATACATAAATATATGAAAGATATATATATATATTTCTTTTCCCTTCCTATCTCCTTTCACCCATCCCATCCCAGTTTTTTTTTCCTTTTGAGCAGTTTATTTTCCTTTCACAATATCTATTGTAGATTTTGGATTTTATTTACCTTTTAGTTTCTTACACTAGGGAGACTATACAATGCTTACACATGCAGGTTTGATTTATTTCACTTATGAGTATGGTCTCTACTTGCATCCATTTACCTATAAATGTCTCAAGTTTATCCTTCTTTGTGACTAGGTAGTACTCCATTGTGTAAAAAGACCACATTTTTTTATCCATTCCTTGACTGATGGGTATTTGGGTTATTTCCAACATTTAGCTATTTCAAATTGTGTGACTATAAACATGGGTGCACATATATCACTATAGTATGATGTTTTTAATACTTCTGGGAAAATACCCAAAAGGAGCATAGCTGGGTCAAATAGGATCTCTAATCCTAGTTTTTTGAGGAATCTCCACACTGATTTCCACAATGGTGGGACCAGTTTATACTCTCACCAACTGTGAAGAAGGGTTCCATTTTCCCCACGGCTCTTCTAGCATTTGTTATTGGTAGATTTCTTGATGGCAGCTGTTCTTTCTGGACTGAGATGCAATCTCAGTGTTTTTTTAATTTGCATTTCTTGAATGACCAATGATGTTGAACATTTTTTATACATTTATTTGCCATTCATATTTCTTCATCTGAGAAGTGTGTATTCATTTCAAATTCCCATTTTTGGATTGGTTCTTTAAATTTGGGGGGGATCTGATTTTTTTTCAGTTCTTTATATGTTCCAGATAATTGTCTGAGGGACTGCTGGCTAAAATTTTTTCCACTCTGCGGCTTTTCTTTTCACTCTTTTGGTGATTTCTTTCGATGTGCGAAAACTTTTTAAAAAGATGAGATCCCAGTTGTTGATTCTTTGAAGTACTTCCCACGCAGTTAGGTTTTTGTTCATGATCTCTCTGCCTAGCCCTATGTCTACAAAATCTCTACCTACTTTCTCTTCCAGTAGATTTACTGTTTCATTTTTAATATTTAAATCTTTGATCACTTTAACTTTAGTTTAGTTCATGGTGATAGATTTGGGTGTAGTTTTAGTCTTCAGCATGTAGATAGCTAGTTTTTCCAGCACAGTTTATTAAAGAGATTGTCTTTCTTCCAGTGGAAATGTTTAGCCCCTTTGTCAAAGATAAGGTGGATGAATGCGTTTGTAGTTGTGTCTGGATCTTCTAGTCTATTCCATTGATCCTCAGGTCAGTTTTTTGTTTGTTTGCTTTTTGTCAGTACCCTGTTGATTTTATCCCAGTAGCTTTGAAATATAATTTCAAATCAAGGATTGCGATACCTCCTACTTTCCCTTTGCTAGGTCTCTTCTGCTTCCAAATGAATTTTAGGACTGTTTTCTCTAGTTCTGTGAGGTATGCTAATATTATTTTTACCAGATTGCATTAAATGCATATGTCAGTTTTGAGAGTATGGCCATTTTCACTATGTTGGTTCTTCCTATCCATGAGCAAGGAAAATCTTTCCATTTTCTGATTTCCTTTTGGATCTCTTTTTTCAGAGTGCTGCAATTTTCAATATACTTGTGTTGAGTTACCTCAATAAAATATTAAATTCTCAACTTGATGTATTGACACTCAGTACTCTAGAAGTCTGAGGCTGGAGGGCCTTTGGTTAATGCCTAATCAGAGCTACTTTGGAACTTTTAGACCCTGTCTCCAAATTTATACAAGGGTGACAGGGATGGAAATGTAGCTTATGTGAAGTCTCTGAGTAACATGAAACAAAAGGAAAGAAATAATGAAAAAATGAATTCTCAATGTTGTACAACCAATATTTCTGAGTTCTTAAGAAGGCACATCATACACATACTGATTAAAAGTCAACATAGCTTATTTACCAATAGAGACTGTATACTCTACTGTAGATTTTTCTACACATATCAGAGAGGTCACAAATATCTCTCATCAATAGTATATTTGAATATAATTATATATAAATGGAGTCATTCTTTTTAAGAGTAGGAATAGGTTAAAAAATGAGAGACAGAAAAATTATTGGAATTTAAAACTGCATTTTCATAAGGAATTTAATCTAGTAAGAAAGTGGAATAGATTGCCAAGCAAGGGAATTTTTTTAAAGAAAAAAATCACCACTCCTCATATGCATGTAAACACAAAGTTAGAAGCAGTACAAAAACTATAAATTTCTTGAAGATTATTGAATTATAAACAATTATCAAATATTTCAGGTTTTGAAGAGTTGTCTGGAAAGCTGAGCAAACAAATAATTGATGTAAGAATGATAAAAACTCAAATTGTAATGAATTTGAACATTACTGAGTGTGATTTATTGATTTTCAGTCAGAATGTAAGAATACTATTGAATTTCTGCCTGTGAAATTAAAATACACATAAAATATATTATGTCCCAGGTTTTTTTCCTAGCAGTTTCAGGCCTTATTATAAAGTAACATGAATTGATTGGAGAAGGAATAGCTACAGTTCAAAGAGGCAATAAGAGGTTTAGACCTGTGCAGAAGCTTTGAGAAAAACTCTCACAGCACGAACTTGTGTGCTGGTTCTGAAGTGATAAGGAATACTATCTCTGTTCCCATTAAATCAACATGTTTTTAATTATTATTTTTCCACAATATTTTCAATTTGAGTTATTTTAGTCAATGTCTTTAAATATAGTGTTTTTACTGAATACTTGTATGATGACAGACTTGTATCAGTTTACTTTACGTTTTATGTTTAAACTTTTTACCAATAGGTTTACTACAAAATATTTGATCAGTATTTTATTCCATGTACAAATTTGATTTTCTCCATTAAAATTACTTTAGTGAGTCAGTATGCAAATGTGATTGAAAACATAAGCTACTGGTTACTATTTCAGTGTATTATAATTGTAAAACCTGTATTATCTAGGAAGTAGTTACATAGGACCAAGACAATCAGAAATCACATGAATCTAAAAACTGTTTTTACTTGTACTTTTTGCTAAGTTTGGTTTAACATTTCTTGGTTAATGTATTTCAAATGCAATTGAGACAATTTCATATAGTATTATAGATGCATTTTATTATATTATACTGTGTATTAATTTGAATGATTTTTAAATTCATAGATTAGTACAGATGTATAAATGGATTCCATGATCTCTGAGAAACAATTTTTATAGTAGATTAGCTCATAAGTTGCCACATGAATGGAAAGACAGCATTTTGACATATAAAAGAAATAGTGTAGGCAAAATTTTAAAAAGTTTACATTAATGGCACAGAATGCTAAGATCCTGGATATCATTTTGACTCCAAACAGAAAAGTAAACTTTTACCTGGTACTAGGTCAAGACAATACCAATTGAAATAACTGTTTAGATTTATATATTAAAACATTTTTTAAAATTTTATTTTAAAGATAATAAAACCCAATAAAGCAAAACAGAATAAATCCAATCAAAACACAGCAGTGAAATTGGTACAGAACATCAAAGCAGGATAATAGGAAAACAACAATGGCTACCATAGTATATCTTGTTATCTTCACAGTAGTTGTCCATTCCATCAGTTATAGCAAAATCAGACCAAAACAAAGCAGAATAAAATCAATCAAAACAGAGTATTGAGTAAAGCAAAAAAAAAAAATTGATAAGAACAAAACAAAACAGAACAATATTTGACTTCAAAAACAAGATAAGAAAAATCCGCCATTTTTGCCCTATTGCATACTGTTATCCTCCCAATAGATGCTCAGACTGTCGGTTCCAGGCCTGTAAATTCAACCAAACACAACAAGCCCTTAGTTGCTTTTTGTACCTCAGTTGCTATCATCTCAGGCTGACCTCCAAACCAGCTGGTAGCTTACAGGGGTGGAGAGGGGGTTTGGTGATTCTCAGCCTGCATACTAGTAAGCTCACAGGAGGCGCTGATCTTTCTCTTCCAGGCCCCGCGTGGTCTGCGTAACTTACCAAAAAGGCTGGCTAGCTGGCTCGTTGATCGGGTCCTCCAGCCCCAGCATGGCCAATTCTTGGGAGTCACTCTCGAACTTTTTCTCTTCCTGGGTCCCATTTGGTCTAACAACATTTTTATAACAATAGATACTGTGTTATATTAAACTAGTAAAGGAATATTGAATTTATGAAATAATGAACTTTAGGTCAAAAGAAGAAAAGACATATTCTAAAGCTGTAAGTGTAAAATAAGAATTGTTAGGACTAAAATTAATTGGCTTGGTAAGAGTATTCTGATTTTAATATTACTACAAATAAATGATAGAAAACAGAATTAGTCTTTGTTGATTTAGATTTTTTTATTTTTAGAATACATAAAAAGAACAGAGTGAGTGTTAATAGAGAACTCATTTCCTAACAGTCTTCACTTCATCATATATATTCAGATCTGATGTTTTAAAAACAGCACTCTAAACATTATTTTTTCAAGGCTTTCTGTTTTCAATTGGATTCATATCCATTTGTGAAAATTGGTTATCCTGAGAATTGGGAAAGTCACAGTATACCCAAGAGAGTCTGCCAGACTGAAAAATTCATACACAAAAATGTTTGCTTTGTGTGACATGAGCAGTCATGGCCACAAAACATCTGGTAAGAAGGAAAAGTGTAGATCTCGATGTTGCTATATTGTAAAAAGAAGTACTACATGTTTATGACAGCATTAGAACTTGAGAGCTTGACAAGAGGGAAATATTGGGCTAAACTGAAAAAAAAATGGAGAGACTTGACATTGTAAGAAAGGATAATAAAGTCTCAGAGTTTGTACAAGTGATGAGCCTGTGGATTGATAGGAGGCCAATATGACCAAACTAGAGAGTATATCAGTATGTATTGCATAGAAATAAAATCTACCTAATGAGATCACACAGAGGCCATTTTTTGAGAGTTTACTATAAAAAAGAAATAACGTCCAGCCATTGTGTTTAGTAGAAATTAAAATGCTATCAAAGAAATGATGAATGTTACACTAAATATAATTTTTCAGCTGCGTTCAGATGGGAGACTCTTGATATGTGTAAGTTAAATGTAGGCTAGTATTAAGAAAGATAACCTTTTATATTTGATGTAGAAAGATGTATGGCTCTCTCTGTTTGTTCATAAACTGGAAATGAAGATAAAAATAGTGCAGTTAGCCAGGCATGGTTGTGCATATGGTAATCCCAGCACTGTATGAAGGTAAGGCAAGAGGATCTCAACTTTGAGCCTGGTCTGGGTAATTTAGCACCTTAGGGAGACTCTTCTCAAAATAAAAAGGAATAGGAATGTAGCTTAGTGCAAAGATCCTGGGTTTAATCCTCAGTGCTGAAAATAAAGCTGCGGTGTGGGAATAGTTGGCAATTTGGCCATCTATTGATTGTTCTAGCCTCATTGCTAAAGAATTTGTAGTGTGACTTTCAGCCCCATGTGAGTCAGAGTTTCATTGTCATATGAGGTTAGCCATTGTCCATATATTTATAGAGTCTCTTCATTACAAACTATTGAAAAATAACTTACAATTAAAACTGAGGGAAATTGAGGGTTGATATATTTATACTAAACCAAATTTCTTATCTCCCTGGCAGCGAAATTGTAACTCTCATTCTTATTTCTCTATTGCCCTTAATATTATGTAAGTAAAACAAATGTTGTTTTCCACAACAGTAACAAAATTGAACACCTTGGGTGATGAGAACAGGATGTGTAAAAATCAACATAACTTTATGATTAAATAATTCAGAGAGAGGCACAGCACAAAAATGATGCATAAAATATGCCAAAAATCATCTCACCCCTCCATGTACACCATGTTCAACAGTTATTCATCCACCAGACAACCTTTCCATGGCTGACTTATTCAGGTGATAGACTGCAGTGCCTGTTTTAGTATAAAAAAATGAAAAGACTGCTGAAGAATGCAGGAAGGAAAGATGTCTGCATAATTCTAAGCAGCTCAGCCTGAGAAATGTCTCTCACTTAGGGAAAAACGAGAAAATGAAGTTTAGACTTTGATTTGAAACTCAGTACCAGGCCAGCATGGTGAAATCCATTTCTGACAAAATCTGCACTAGCCTTCCTGCCAGCTTTATATCCACTGGCTAAGCTTCTGGAGCTACCTTAGGTCAGGTGTCTAATACATAATAAAGGATGAATACTTGCTATCTATTCAGAGTTTTTGCTCTATTGACCAACAATTCTGTTATTATCAAAACACTGCCAAACTCTGTTCTCCCAATTCTCTCTTCTAAATGGTTTGATTCATCGCAAATGAAGTACAGTACAGCAGCATGATGTTAGAAATCCTTTTATTTTTGTGTAATTCTAAACATTTCTCTTGCTCCTTCTGTTTTGTGTAATTACAAAGCTTTCAAAAATTGTTACTTCTATATTTCCACAATAGATAAAAAGAAAATCCAGAAGCTGAAGTGAAATGTTTGAAAAGAGATGCAATTTGAACTATCAATAGAAAATCTAATTTTTAGATCTGAAAATTACATTTTTTCTAACAATACTTTCTAATAACTGTTTCTCACTAATACAGATAATCATTGCTTTCCTGTATCAGAAAGAAGCCTTTCAGAAAGGTTTACTGTTCACTTAAATTTTTTTCTGTCACAGGTAAGATTCATATAAAAACACAATTTTTCATAATTCTGATTTATTATTTTAAAAAGATAAAAACCTAAGAAAAATACCCAGGTTTATCTTTCTGACTTTTCTGGATCACTTCATGTTTAGCAAAAACTTATATAGATTTTAACTAAAAATAACTTCACATATTAATTACTCGGGGTGGGAGTGTCTAACCTTGTTTGGCTGGATACAGAGTCTGAGGAAGTGCTCTAACTCCAGATAGTTAAAATCCATTCTATCAGTCAACTTCTCTACTGCTGGACACAATGCCCTCCCCATCCACAATTTAAAGGAGGAGGAATTTAATTTTACTCAAGATTTAAGGAGATTCATTCCACATTCAGCTGTCTCTAAGGCAGAAATATCACATCTAAAGAGCATGTTGAAGTAAAGATGCTTATTTCATGGGGAATGGAAATCAGAACGGGGAAAACATGCCAGAGAGGAAAGAGTAAAGGACCAGACTTAGATCCCAAGGCCACCCCTCCCAGACACAGTACTCAGAGGGTTGCTCCACCAATGATATGGGTATATCTGAAGCCAGTAAAGTTTATACAGTCAAACTTAACCATCACAGCTATGCAAGAATATAACACTCATGCTTAAAAGTTCATAAAAGTTCATAAAAGAGAAAATGTGACTATTGTTATGAGAATATACTGATCCTGCAGATAGAACATACCAACATTAGTTCATGACATATTAAAATTCACCATCTTCTTTGTTCACTAGAAAAAAAAAATCTCAAGGTTCTCAGTAATCTAATCAATGATAACAAAACACAAAAAAATACAGAGGTCAATTTTAAAAAGATATATATGCCTATGAAAGTTTTTGGCTTAGTTTTAAATCATAAAAACCAAATTAAAAATTATTTAAAATACAATTTGTTGAATACCTACCAAAATGCAAACTGGAATGCAAAATGATGAATACTAGCTACGGCTTTTCAGTCCTAGCCCAGTAAGCTTGGTAAAGTAGGAAATTTTAAGTTTAATGACAAACCTGAGTATTGGCTAGAGAACCAAAATTGGAAGTTCAGCATTCGAAATGCAGCTTCTACTGTTGAAATTGGAAATAATTTAGTTTAAAGCATAGTCAGTGGCATACAGAAAACTTGTTCTTAGAGATATCTGCTTTGTAAAAATTATAAGAATACTTGAAAATAAACTAAATGCATATTTTACAATACTCAATTATAAGTAGTAGTGAGTCCAGAGGAAACTAAACTTTATATTGCTCAGGTTCAGTGAGTATCACAAATGAAACCAGCTGAAATGTGATGATATACATCTGATAAACTGCTATAAACTCCTTTGGCTCCACAATTTACTGATAAAATTCATCTAATTTTTATCTCGAAGCTGCTTCAAATGCACAGCTCAATGAATCAGTGAGCTGTTGATTCTCACTGTGGAATTTAATAGTACATAGATTTTTTTTTCCTAAAGAAAGTACAGATTATTGTTTTAAAAATTTTTTATATAAATATATGTATATACAGGTATCTTGGTTTCTCTATTGAAAACTTCAACTTTATTACATACTTTTAAGTTTATCATTTTGTATTATTGAAAATATGATGCATTGTAATCATTTTTCTGTTCAGTTGTAAATTATCTAGCAGAAAGCATCAGAAATACATAAAATTCAATATATTTTACATTTGATATATTTTCTAACTTTTGTGTTTTTAGCAGTTTGCCAATGTTAGTAAATAAATTAGGAAAGAACTAATAGATTTTTATGTCTCATATTTTGGGGCAATGGATCTAATAATGTCACCTTTCATAGTCATTTCTATCAGAATTTTAATTCTGGTTTAGGATTTTTCTCCATAGTATCATAATACCAAATTAATCGATAGTACTTACAAGTTTGATGGGGAATTTATTTTATTATCCTAATCTATAGAGAATAGAAAAATATTTTGGCTGAACCATAGTTCTTTTACTCTTCACAAAGGAAATTTCTTTTAGTTTTCAGCCAAAATATTAATTAAAGTCTGAGTTTTGCTGAACCATTTGCCTATTGCTTACTGCCAAACACCAAATTTTTATTTTTCTCTACTCTGGCTTAATGACTTCCAAGTTTTTAAATGGTTATTACTTAAAAGGGATAAATAGCCAATAAACCAGGATGAATCATTTCTTTGTGAATCCAAGGCTTAATCAACCCTCTAGGCACTTAAGAGTGGAAATAAGATAGTTAACAACAATGTTGTTAATTTGGCCTATTGGTCTGGGCTGGCTTATCTCTAAACTCAAACAGGTGTATTACTTTGTGCCCATGACAATTTCAGAGACCCACAAAGGGATTTATTCTTATTTTAAAATCAGAAGAAAAAATGAATCATATAAGACTAAAAAGGATGAAACTACTTCTGTTTGGATTATATTCACCTTTATTCCAGTATCAATGTAAAACAATTTTTACTACCTTTTTAGAAGAAAAAACCCAGAGAAGCAACAATGCCCATGTCCCATGGTAGCCATAATATAGCTCATCTACTGGTTATAAATCTTAGGCAATATTTGAGTAAGAAAAGAATTAATGGAAGTTAAATAAATTTGAGCTGCCTATATAAAGAATTGGATTGCCAGTACTGGGCTATTAAAATTTAACTGCCTCAATATCTCCTTCACACAACTCAGCTTTATGTAAATTAGTCTTTGTAATTATCTAAAGAAAACCAAATTCATGTAAAAATGCTATGAATATGTTTGATAGTCGCAAAGTCAAATTGTAGGCAGTGTACTTTGTCATGAGAAATGGAAATGCCACGTAAGCTATCATGGTGCCAAACAAAACACTGTTTTCTAATTGATGCCCTATAAACAATGTTGCTCCTGTGAAAAGGCATTTATTAGAGCGTAATGTGGAAATGTTGCAGCTTATCTCAAGGAAACTTTTAGTCCAACATCAACAAAGAAATATTAAGTTGCAAGCATGGATTAACTCCAAAGACTGAGCATAAATAAAAGTGTGGTAAGTGTAGGAAAGAAATAATTCACGTAGATTTAAACAGACATCTTACAAAGACTTTTTTGCACCTTGGAGAAAAGCTTCAGGAAAGAAACATTCATTCAGCTATCATTTATTAAACAATATGCTTTGGTTCCATATAAATCCAACTACAGAATAAAAATAATGCTCTAGTAAAAAATGACTCATTTCTTTTTGAAGAGACTAGGAAGCATTATCAGCCCTTCACTTTTTCCAATTACTTGGAGGTATTATCAAACTGTCAAATTTTAGTGTGTTAGTTCTACAAGTTCAAATGATATTTTATTTTCATAAATAATCAAGATAATGAAATTGCTAAAATAGATAAAGAATTTATCCTTTTTCATATTATAAAGTACAAACTTTACCATTCAAAATAGATTAGGTCTATTAGTATAAGGATCTGATATCTGTTTAATAAATGCAATGATGTAATTTTAGCTTTGGGTAGTATCAGTCATTATGGGTCCACTAAAGCCCTAAAATATACTTTCTTGAGTTATGGTTGTTTTCTGACAAGTCAACTGCTTTATATGTTTGACTATATCATTTTCAACAGTGATTTGGAAGATTTAGAGGGAAATCTAAGAAAAGAACTTAGTACAATTAAATGTGATTCAAATAACCAGTTTGAAATCTGAGTATGCTGATGTTTGTCATGAAAAGGACAGATAAAAGCTTATTCCATTACCATGTTTGTGGAGATTGTTGTGGAGTTGGCATGGGGAATAATTAGGACCAAATAGACTGGTGTCTTGGAGTGTAAACTGGCGATATTAACGGAGAATAGAATGGAGTTGCTAGAGATTTAAGAGGTGCGATTTTAAAAAGTCGCTATGTATTGATTAGATTGGAGTAAGATTGGGGGTATATAAAAAGGAGGAAACAAGATAGATTAGTATGTGTTTAACTTATCTAATTAAGGGTTGATTTTGCTACTAATACAGTGATTTCAGAAGTTGATATATTTTAGACAGGAGAGTAAAACATGGCAAAGTACAAGTTCAGGGTTAATATTTTGCTTGTGATCTACATGTAAGTACAGTAAGTAGTTAGCTGTATCAATCTAGAAATAAGTTAGGGAAAGAAATATCTGGGCAAAAAATTATTTGTGAAGAATTCTTGCAACCATGGATATGCATAAAATTAAACATGTGGGTTGAAAATGAGAGGAAAGATGAAGCAATAAATGAGATAACGAATGTGCTGTTGTCAAGTTGC
This sequence comes from Cuniculus paca, assembly GCA_004365215.1. Classification (NCBI taxonomy): domain Eukaryota; kingdom Metazoa; phylum Chordata; class Mammalia; order Rodentia; family Cuniculidae; genus Cuniculus; species Cuniculus paca. The sequence continues at coordinate 16,930 of RJWT010006721.1, read as the reverse complement.
ATGCAATTCCAGGAATTTGTAATATTCTAGAAAAAGATGGTTGATAGGAGGAAAACATCAAAAAAATACTACTGAAAGGTGTCCATAACATTTCGTAACAAATTGAAGTAGGAATGCATTTGCTACTGTTTTGTGAAGTGTTGGAGCAGAAAACAAACAGCATGAGTTGAAGATTTTATAGACAAAATAAAAGTAGAAACACTATAAGCCAAAAGGTTTTAATAAAGCTTACATCTTATGGTTTCTCTCACTTAGCACCCTAGTAAGGAAAGATAATATATCATAGGATCAAAGGATCAGGGTTAGACAAAAGAAAAGGAGACATCAAAATACTGTTAAATTCTGCTGGAAATAAATCCCTTAGATAGAAATATTGGGAAAACAGTTAAAAACAGGTCAGTTGGTTTACTTGAGGAGATAGATGTGTGGCATGAATAGAAAGTATCATGTTAGATTATTTTTTCTGCATTTTCATTTGGAGGAACTTCATTTTTATTTCTGCATTTTCAGAATGGAGGCAGACTATGGAAAAAAAGACTAAAAAGATGAGAAAGTTTGTAATAGTCCCATGAAACATTACTAGACAGAAAGAAATGTTTCCATTCTGTTGCACATTCATACATAACAAAGATAATTTTGAACAGAAAATTTAATCTAATTTGTACATTGGTGTGCAGGTATACACAAATAAATAGATATTTTCTCAGACATGTATACTGTTTCCGTATTTTATACTTCTGCAATCATCCTCTGCCCCTTCTTCCAATTCCTAGGTGAGAATGGGCAGAAGGAATTTGTAAGAGGATGAACCTAATCAGTCATATTGTCCTCCACTATGATCAAGAGCTACTGTGAAAAAGAATAAAAATGTAGGCTGTAAGAGCCATCTGATATCAGAGATTTCTAGTAGATGTACTATGCAAATTAGGAAAAATTACAAAGTAAAATCAGAAATAACCTTGCAAGCATCCAAATTATATACATGAAAAATATTAAATTATCCTTATTTTCCAGGCATACTGGCAGATGCCTGTAATCCCAGCACTCAGGAGGCTGAGACAGGAGGATCATTGCAAGTTTGAGATCAGCTTGGGCTACAAAGTGAGCTCAAAGCCAACCTGAACTGCATAGTGTGACTCTGTCTCAAAAAGACAAAATAAATAAACAACCCCTATTTACTGGCAACACTATCTATCTATCTTCCACCAAAAAAACTGTTAGAATAAATAAATTCAGTAAAGTTGCAGAATTTAAAATCATTACACAAAATTCAGTAGCATTTCTATAGAGAAACAAAGATGTGTCAAATGAAGATATCAAGAAAATAACCGCCCTCATAATACCTACAACAAATCAACAAACACAACAGCCAAGAAGCCAACTTAAGAATACATTCATACACCGGTACTCAACTGCTTTGTTACTATAAAATTTGGTAATCAGTGAATTTTGATGAAAATAAAATATTGTCCTATACTCTTTACTGGTTTGATAATAAACATACGAGGTAGAATTTGTCAGGATCAATTGTGATTTTCAGACAAAACAACTTGGTTTTCTTCAGTTTTGATACTAATACCTCAAAGAACAGATTTTTGCCAAGTACAATGGTACCACTGCATATTTAATGGGAGAGTTGAAAGAACTATATGATGTAAACTGTAAAACAGTGATGAAAGAAGCTAAAGCTTTTATAAATGCAAAAGATATTCTTTGTAAATTGAAAGTGCTGATATTCTTAAAATGTCCATAATATCAAAGTGACCTACAAATTCAATGTAATCCCATCTAGATTTTAATTTTTCACAAAAATTGTAAAATAAAATCCTGAAATTTCTACTAAATTACAAATGTCCATCAATAACCAAAGAAATCTCGAGCAAAAAGAAAAAAGCACGAAGAATCACACTTAGCTGGTATCAAAATATATTACAAATCTATAGTAAACAAAGCAATATGAAACTTTTAGAAAAACAGACACATAGATCAATGAAATACAATAAAGTATCAAGAACAAAACAGGATTGGGGGTTTAGCCTTGCAGTTCTAGGGCTTTCCTGGTAAGCACAAGGTCAGGAGTTGGATCCCTGGTACAAAAAAAAAAAAGAAAAAAAGAAAAGAAATCTACTTATGATCAACTGACTCAAGAAAGGAGGCAAACTACACAATGAGAAAAGGACATTGTTTTCAATAAATGGTGTTGGAACATCTGAATATTCACATGTAAAAGAATAAAATTAGATCTTTACCTCATTGTATGTGAACATCACTCTGAAATGGATGAAAAATTTAACTATATAACATAAAACTGTCAAGCTACTAGAAGAAACATGGCATTGATCTGGACTTTTTTTCTTGCTATGAGCCCTAAAACATGGATAACAAAAGAAAAAATAGACAAAATGATTATACAAAACTAATTCTCCATAGTAAAGGAAACAACAGAATGAAAAGACTGCCAGCAGAATGAGAGATAATACTTGTGAACCATACATCTTATAAGAAGTTAAAATTCAAAACATATTAAAACTAAAAACTACTCAGCAGTAAAAAAAATAAATAAAATAAAATAACCTGATTTTAAAAAGGAACAAAGAATTTAACTGACATTTCTCAAAAGAGGATATACAAATGGCCCAAAAGTTATATGAAAAACTGTTCAATGTCAACAATTATAAAGGAAATTCAAATAAAAGGTACTGTGAGATATCACATCACACCTTTTTAAATGGCTGTTATCAAACAGATAAAAACAAGGACTGGAGAGAATGTGAAGAAAAGGAAATTCTTGAATAATATTAGTGTAAATATTATGAAAAATGAACAATACAGAGTTCCTTCAAAAATTAGAATAAAACAATCATGTGACCCAGTGATCCCAATAGTGGACATATATCCAAAGGAAATGGAGTTAGGATGCTAAAGAAATACGTGTGTCTTCTCCCAAGTTGAATTTAGCATTACTCAAAATAGCTACAAAATTGATCAATGTAGGTGTGTGCCGTCAGAAGAATGGATAAGCATAGATACAAAAGGGTATAGTGTTCAACCATAAAAAACAGAAAATCCTGTTATCCATGAAAACACAGATTGCTTGAAAGATTTTATATTAAATGAAACAAGCAAGACACCGAAAGATCAACAGTGTAATCTCACTTATACCTTGAGTAGAAAGAAGTAAACTCATAGACGAGGACACAGTAGTGGTTACATGAGCCAGGGGTGGGAGGAGGAATGGGTATGTTACAAAATTATTCAAAATTTTAGTTGTATAGAAGGAATCATTTGAATAAAATACTTACACACTATTACCAATATATTATATTACTGAAAATTGTGGAGAGGTTTTGTATTCTTATCACAAAAAATGGTAAGTATATGAAGTAATGTATATGTATATGTTAATTAGCATCATTTAGCCATCATACAAAATATGCAATATTTGAAAACATGTTATTCATAATATATATATATATATATATATATATAATTTCCATTTTTCAACTAAAAATAGAATGCCTTGGAGAATAGAAGAGATCTCAATGAAATTTTATTTTATTTTTTTAGAAAAGGTAAATTGAGAAAAACAAAGAAAAAATGGGAGAATATGAGTTTGTGTATTGTACTGAGACATCTTAAAATGTCATTTTTAGAAATATTAATGTTGACAAGAGTAAAGAGTACAGATGTAGCTGCAGAAGCAGATGTTAAACTACATTGAGATGTTGGTAATTGGAGCTAGGACAATGAGGAAAATAAATTGACTCATGCTCTAAGATTTAAAATTACTCTAGATTATGGAAAACCTTGGAGTCATGAGGAAAGCCACCTGTCAAGATTCTCTAAAGGGGTTTGTAAAGTACTGGAGCATATAGAGTAGAATTCTTAGAGTAAGAGGAGATCAACTAAATTACATGTTGGCTCATTTTGATAAAGGTAATTGATCAATTTTTGAGTTAAGTTTAAAAAAGCAGACAAAAAAACCTGCATGGCTCACACAAAATATATAATTTGCCCATTAATCTTTTTAACTTTTCATTGTCTGATTTTTAAAAATGAAATTATGTGCAATGCTATCTTCTCCTTTTGGTAAGGGTCACCTAAGCAAAGAATGCAATAATATGTAATAATAACAGCCAACACAAAGATTTACTATTTTTGGGCATAGTAATAGGAAGTGTTTCCCAGGAGCCTCTCTCCACCAGGGAGTAGGCATATTGCTGTCTGAAATAATCACAAAGCAGTATACCTTCTTCTGTCATGCAGTACCAAGTCATTCGATTCTGACACAGTTTTGTTGTATATTAATTCCACTATTTTGGCAAGACAGTGGTGAATTTTGCCTCCTTAACTCATACCAATTTTCTTTCCACAAAATTCATTATTTCAAACCCAGCTAAATTCTGAGTATTGTGTCTTGAGCACACTGATCTCTGAGAAAAATGACAATTTTCTTTGCTTGAAATTTTCTGTGCCTCAATCCGACCAATGAATCTGAAAGCTCTGAAAATGATACTCTTATCTCCTAGGCTTCTCATGACAACCTTCATAGTATATAAGACATTGCAGACAAAGAAAAATTCTCAAATAACAAACTGGTTTCAATTGTACTTTTAGAAAGCTTATTTTGAGCAAGTGTTCCATTTTCATTAGTTTTTTTAGGATTCTTTCTTTTTTATTTTAAAAAGCAAAACAGAAAAAAGGATAGAAACGATACAGAACTTGAAAAAAAATAGTAGGAAATTATCACTAGTTAATATATTGCATATTGCCATCCTAGAGGTAGCTGCTCAGGTTACAAGACCTAGGCACAAAAACAAATGATCAAGCAATCAAACAATGACAGAACAAACTGTTTCTTTTGATGAACTAACAGAGATTAGTGGTGTAGTTATCTATCTTATATACATATACATACACACATTTATATATATATATATACCTGGTAGAGGAAAGGAGAAAAGGAAGACAGGATTCTTTCTTTAAAAAAAAAAACAGAAAAGCTTTGTCTTTATATTGAAATTGTATATCAAACTAGATAAATACTGAAAAATCATTTCATTTGTCCACTGTAAAATGCAAAACAAGCAGGAAAGTGAGCCACATTCAAAGTGACAGTCATACTGTTAGATAAGCAACAGTGTAGTTTACATATAAAAGAACCATATCAAAGGCAACAGTGAGTTTAGATTACTAAATGAAAGTAAAGACAAAACAGATTAGATGCCTTTTCTCTCACTTTAGTGAGGCACCAGACTTATATTAAATGCTAAAGGTTATGTAAACCATGAATGGAAAGCAAAAGAAGATACTATCACTTAGACGTTTTTCAACAGACATCAATAAACTGAGTTATTTTAACATTAAAATATGTTTTTCAATAGTTGGCTGCCTACTGGGAATATGGTTTACTCGTGGAAAATTAAACCATTTAGTTTTTGTGGCTTGTCACATTCGGTGGTGACTTAAAAAAAGGTAAATCAACAATTTAGAATAAAAAAGATAATCAGCTGTCGAGTCAAATAAGGCATTGTTTTATTTAGTGAGTTCCTCAAAAATAAAAAAAAAGATATTCATCTAAGTGTAATTTTGGCAGGATTAATACATTTAGCCCTCAGTTCAAAGGCTTGCAAGAATGGAGTAACTTACTATTCCCCTTGAAATGCATTTGCCTAAATATATAAGACATTATCAATCTCTGATGTATTCAGATAATTTACAAAAAGTTAAAAGACCACATACCAAATATGCTTCCCAGTAGGTAGCCAACTTGCTCACAAAGGGCATTTATCTTTTGCTGGAGATTTCACAATGCTGGATATTAATTTCTATTAAATTTTACTAAAACAAATATTGTACATCACACTATTGTTTTATTGATGAGTATGCGCCTCTTTACTGTCTGAAGAAGTGTTGGACATTGTAAGAAGAAAATTAATGTCACTTAACTATTAAAGTAGAAAGCTAAGACATTTTTCTATATTAGGAAGGTGTAGGGAAAATTTTTGGAAGATGTAATGCCATAACCACCAACAATAAAATGTTTTTCAAATATCTCTAATCATTAGGACGAAATAAGCTTATGATTCAGCGTCTTTTAATTCTACAGCAAATGTGGTGACAACATAGTAATAAGGTATAAAAATAATGATTCCTCTTACTCTGCCCACTGAACAGAATCACATTGCTGTTTGATATAACAATTTAAATTAATGACAAATAAGAAGCAGCTGATTAACCAAGGTAGATTTGAGAACAGTGAACTTCATGTGATTATTAATCCCTGGAAAATGATTTATACTTGTTATTGTCTCTATTGAAATTAGAAAATAGTGCTATGATATGAATAAAAACTGTTGGTTATAAAATAATTATCAAATTCCTGTTAGATTTGACCTTGGTAACTTACTTAAGTGGACTACTTAACAAATCTTGTTTCTATTATTCATTTAAAATGTACAAAACATAGGACTAATATTTAAAGTTCTGTTTTTATGAGATATAAATAAGAAAACAAATCAGGCAGCTTGTTTGATTCACAAACTGTAGAGTAATCTAAACTGAAATTATTCTCAAATTTTAAAAACTCTCAGATGTTTGGCCCTGGGAGAAAGACATTATAAATTTGGTTTCTTCATCATATAACAAGGTGAATACCAAAAATGATATAGGAATGTTACACATGTTTATTGGGCTAACAGATACACTCCTGATCACAGTACATGGTGGACATTTAGGACTCAGTAAATCCCATCTAAGCCCTTCCAGTTTTTCACTATATTCAGAACTTTGTTTGGCATTTAGACACAATGAATTAAACAATAGTAAACAGACTCACTGTCCTCAAACAACCCTCAGCATTTACCAGGTTTATTCTGTGGAAAAATAATTTCTGCAAGTGTCCTGCTGAAAAACATTTTAAAAACACCTTATATATCCACATAAATTTAAGGATTACATGTTAGACAGACATAAATGAAGATAAATATAGATCTAGATGTATATATCAGGTGCTCATCTTTTATATTCATAGCGCTCAGCAAAATATTAAAAAATCTGAAAAATCTGGAAAAGTCTATTTAATTCATGGTGTTGCTTTTCTTTCATTTCTGCAAAACAGTTTTACCTTCCTTCAGAGATACTTATCAAGGGATGGGCAATAGGAAGTACAAGTTTCCAATCTGCTGAAAAGTTGATTTTATAAATTCTGTTAATGAAAACTACCTTGAATTGTATGAGTTCTAAAGCTCGCTTGTATGCAATATCACATTCAATCTAAACTAGCATTTGAAGAATTTTTTAGGATAGAATCACTGCAGCAACAGAAAATCTGAATTTCATAAAGAATACAAATTTCATAAAGAATACAAAACTAGAGTTGATTCTTTTAATCCACACAGGATATGAAAAATCTGTCAGGTACTGTTTCCTGAGACAATAAAAGGACAAGGTTGTAAGTTGAGGTTATTATGGTTAAATCTTTCAGAGTTTATCGGAAGCAAAACTTGCTACACTTAACTCTGCCTTCCATATCTTAATATGCTCTAATCCCCAATTCTATAGGACAAAATAAAATTTGCTTGTTTTGATATGTAGCTGTAAACTGGTTTTTTTTCTACACTGAATACTATTCCAAAGAAATCGGAAATCCCACATCATTTGAACTGAGAACACTACTTTTCACTGAAATCCTACTCATCCACTATGGGCTTTTAACCAGATAAAACTTCTAAACTTCATGTTGACATTTTGTAATGAAAATTTAGGGCTTTAAACTTTGAATACTGCCACAACCCCTTCTTTCTTACATTTCACAAGCCTCCTACTCACCTTACCCTAAAAGTGTGTATTTCTATTAGGTGCTTAGGCAAGTTAATAGATCAGTGTCTTAAGTTAGCCTTTCTTATTGCTGAGGTAAATAGCTGACACACAAAGTTAAAGGAAGAAAGGTTTACCATAGCTCAAGTTTGTAGAGGTCTCAGTTCATAATCATTTGGCTGCAAAGCTGGGTGACATGGCAGAGGTGCACTGCAGAAGAGAAACCATTCATGGTGGGCAGAAGGCAGCAAGGAAGTGAAGTAGTGAAGCACCAGCAGCAAGTGAGGACTGCAGTCCTACTTCTGTCCCTTATATTCCATGCAGGCTTAGGGTAGGCAGCACTTATACCCAGGGTAGGTCTTCTCATTATCCACACTCACAATTATGACAAACCAATTTAACAATCATACACCCTTAATCACAGCATCACACACTCTAGATGCAGCCACCTCTGAAAATCCACACCTATGTTTGCATGAGATTTTTGAGGGAACACCCAGGCATATGCCATTACAATAAAGTCAGATTTCAGCCTTATTTCAATAAAGATATGAAAGAAAAGCGGTAATAAGATAACATTCTTTATTATTTTTCACGATAAGTAAGTTATGGTGCATGGTCTTGGTGGGGAAAAATCATGTAAAGGAGATTAGGAAAATTTCTTTGAGAATTTTGGGTGGAAATCTGAAAGATTAAAAAATATGAGTGCTAGCCAAACAATGGAGCCACTCTTCTCACCTGGGTTGGATTCAACCACAATTATAATATGACTTCTTAAGTTTGGCTTAGGAAACTGGATTTGTGAAAGATACTCTTCACAAATAGTTTGAGAAGGAATGGCTAATCGAGGGTTAGACAAGGATAAGTGGTAGGCAGTCTATTCCTTTTATTAAACCAGGGCACTGAGTTAGAACAATATTTTAATACTGGCTCAGTGTGGTTCCATCAACCACAGTCTCTTAGTAACTTTAGAAATACGGTTTGATTAAACGGCTACACATACAGAGAGAAGGTTGACTAAATCATGTCTTTCAGTTGCTTAAAATGTAGAGAAAGAGACAAGTAACTATATGTATTATTATAATTATTATAATTCACTGTTGTAAGCACTTGAGTTTCCATGAAGCATGAATAAAAGTTACACTAAGTACAGGCTACATCATTGCTTGGTTTACTTGTTTTCCATAGAAAACAACTTTAATAAAACTGAGCTACTTCACTATCGCTAACTTAATAGAGTGGGAAAAACAAGTAGGGTGTCTATAATTTATACATATTTTTTACTTTTCTAGAAATTTCTAAAGAACATTTCTAAAACTATAGGAACAGAAATAGCAAAACGGGAAAATAATGAATGAATTTCATTGCAATGGAACTATCAAATGACTTGATCAAGATGTCTATTTTTAAAATATCACATCCACTTCAAAACTAAATCTTGTAAGTAAATATTGAAAACTGATTAGGCTGTTTAAGATACCTTGGTAATTATACTATCTGCAAAAATTTTAAAAATTACTCATAGTCTCTATATAAGAAACTCAACTTACTCTAATAAAAGTAAAGTTACTTTAGTGGCAAAACATGAAAAGTTTCTGGTCATAAACATGTTTCCTTCTTTCTCTAAAATTGTCACTGTCATCTCTTGCATATCTTCTGTCACTCTGAACTGTAACTTTTGAGATTCTATGCATGATCTAGAGGAAATGTCCCATAAGCTAAATTTCTCTTCTTCAAAATGATATAATTGCAAAACACATGCAAGTAAATGAGAACAATGACTCATTAAAAATGAGAACCATAATTTCCTACTTCAAGGAAAAAAATTCCATTTGAAATATCAGATGTGGATGACACCCAAGTGAAGCTTCAATTCAAATGATCTGATGCATAAAATTATTACAAAAGCATATTAGCATGAAACTTACTTTGAGATCCAGATTCTAGATCCCTCCAAGAAACACCTTTCTTCAATTTGCAGGACATAAAGCAACACTGGACCAAATCTAAAACCTTTGATCACATAATGACTGTCCAAACTCATGCAATAAGAGACTTGACTATACTTAAATATGACTTTTAACAGCCTAAAGTCATGTCACTGTGTCTCAGTGACTACCCAGCCTTATTTTGAGAGTCTGTCTGGAAAATTCAGGGCTGTCAAGAGAACTTTCTGTTTATTGTAACCAAGACTTGATCACAGACCCAGATTCCCTTTTTCAGACATTCAGTAAAAAGAACCTAAAATATTGAATCATTTTCTCTCCCTTTGAGATGTGTATGTACCTCCTGGGACTTAACAGTGTCTTTCTTGAGGATTCAGTCATTCTTTTGAAATGTAATCATCATTGAAGATACAGTCTCTGTCTCCAAATCTCTGTGAGAGGGCTGCATTCCACCATTAAAAATTGTAGCCAGCAGACACAGTTGGACTAATCTCATTTCCACTCTGAACCACTGAACAACACCTTGTAATTTTTCACTTTCCTGACACTACTTGAACTCTTGTTACTACCACTCTCAATTCCTTCCATCTCCCTGGAAAATGCCCAGTCACTCCTGTACAAATCCAAATAGTGCTCAACTTTTTAACTCTGTCAGTAGCTCCTCAATAAAATGTTATTGCTTGAATATCTAGATCTGCATATCTTTGGCATTCCATCACAGAATAGTCTACTTCCCTGCCCTTGAAAGTAGAAGGCCTACAGAAAACATTGACAAGTCTAGGAATTTACTTGTATGCTATTTCTTTTTTTCCAAAAAGAACTCTAAGCTTATAATCATATACTATCTTGGTGATAACAAACACCCTCTTTAAAGCTAGGATTTTAAGTTAGAGAGAGTCCTGAATATGATACTGAAAACAACATTGTTGCCTGATTTGTTGGACTTGACAGCATTCCCCAAGTTTTTTACAAAGTCTCAAGGAAACACTCATATATTTTCACAAACAATCCAGTTTTCCTCTGGGTACAGAAACTAGACGACTAGAGAAAATGAAGTGCTAGTTTCTGAGCACAGTGTATGCCTCAATGGAAGAGAGAGATTATCCTTCTGACATTTAACTGACCTTTGCTCCATCTGCCTTTCCTTGAACTTTTACCTTCTTGTACCAATACCAACCATTATCCTTGTAATTCATAAGAGACATTTAAATACTATACATCAATCTATAACTGGCCTAGCTCTAAGGATATCTAACTGATAATATTCCAAAATAGTATTCTTGCCTTTAAAGGACTTCCTGTGACTTTATTCATCATTTTAATCAACCATCGCTTAATGAACCCCATATTTGCATGAGGTTTATATGCTGATTTTATACCTGAGAGGAATATTCAATTATGGAATGAAACTAAGAAATACGGATTTTCTTTGCTTGATCTGTTTTATCATTTAATATATACCTTAAATTATAATCTATAGTAAAATAACATGGGAAAATAGGAGATTATAAATAGAAAAGAATATCTTCACAAACCAACTACACATAATATGAATCAAATGTCAAAAACAATTAGCCATGTGAGTATTTAACTGGTAAATTGCCACCTGCATAAATGTGACCCTAGACACAATCTCAAAGAATACCAAAATTGCCTTCTCCATTTGGGTGACTGCTATACTTACTTATTTTTAAATATTCCTTTTCACAGAGTCTATAATCCAAGTATATTAGGGCCACTATATTTTGTATTCACTCCTATACTTAGTTTCTTTATTTTTCCTGACTTTCAGTATAAGTTTGTTCCATGTTCCTTTTGCATTCTAGATTGCACAGTTATGCAGTTATTCTTGTTTGTTTGCTGTTTTCTTGAAAACATAGACTCCCTTTTGTTTCTGTTTCCTCATTTGGAAAGAAGCTTATCAGAGAGCAATATGAATTGGAGAGTAGGGTTTGAGAACATCTGCAATTATGAAAAAACATAACAGTCAAATATTCTGTGGTCAATTACACATGATACTTGAGATATATGACACAGTTACTTCAAAATAAAAGTATTCGTTTTAATTGGCATGGAATGCATTCTTGGCCTTGCATACTGTAGAAGGAAAATATTTCTCATAATATCAAGATAGGGATTTTTAACAATAACCGTGTTAGATATTTGAATTGTATACAAGAGATTTTATGGAAAATGTCTAAGTGTAAATATGTTAAGAAATTGAATATAAAGCTTAAACAAACCAGAAATACTGTTTTTCTTTATTATAACAATCATCTTTCTTAAGACAGTTTAAACATTTGCTGATAATCTGCTGATAATTAATCTGCAGTACATTTACTTAAGCATAGTTTGTTCAATGTAGTAGAAAATAAAGACTAATTACACTTTTTCTGAATCAAACAATAAGACAACCAGTTGTCCTCTTTAATGCATACTGTTTTTAGTGGATTTCATATCTGAAATGTCAAACTAATGAGAGTGGGATATCTTCTGCATTGGTAACCTGCATAATGCATTTTATAAATAAAGAAAAAATACTGTAGACTTTGAAAATAAAATTTTCCAATAATCTTGAGTACATGAACTATGATTAATTAGGTCACTGGAATAGACAAATGATGCAATTTTATTGAGATTACCTAAAACTTTTGAAACATTTCTTGGCAGTTAACATCTTAAATATTATTATTTAATGTATTCGAGTTCAGGTTTATAGAAGTACTAAAATACTTCAAAGTTCTGCTTTGAAAGTTAAAAACAATAGCTACAAAGCATTTAACAAGTATTAAATACATACTGTCATAATTATCATTTATATTATTTCCATGATGCCATTGATGATGAAGAGGAAAGGACAATGTAGTTTCTGATTGTGACACTACCTCTGTGACTAAAACAGCCATTCATTCTCTTCATTCTCCTATGTAATCATTTGTCCTCTAGATTGAATTTAGATATAGTTTCTTCTAAAAAGCATTCTCTGAAGCTCCAGGTAGAATGGCATAGGATGTGCCCACAGTATATGCAATTCTGAGGCTACACATCATAAATTCTCTTAGGATTGGCTGTTTTCTCCTCCCAACTTCTGCTGCTGCATATTGTAAGCACCTCCAGGATTGACAACTTCTTATACATATCTTAGAGTCACCACTTCTCAGTCCATTACCTTGCTCATAATGCATGTTCAGTATGTTTGTTGTTGAACTGACTCCCTGAAGATAAATAATCAACAATTTACTCTTATCAATGTTGCTAGGACCATGTGTTCAGAATATAAGTTAGAGCAAGATAAATTCTACTTAATCTATCCAGCACTTCTAATTAATTTCCCATATGTTTCTTCCTAAAATATCGCTAACATTTGTCTCGCAGGAAAATTGATTCAATATCCTCAAGGTCTCTCTGGCCTATTCATTGGCCTGTATTCCAGTCTCACACGTTCAGTATCTTGTGTCACTGCGATGCACCTAGACAGGAGACTATAATGACAACACTGTCAACTGCTTCCAGCATGAAACCTGACAGCTATCTCTGCAAATAAAATTTAAATTGAAACTATTCCATAAAAACATCTGTGACCTCAAGATTTATCAGTTCTCCTGGTATATGTAGTAAATGAAAAGTTATTATTCTTCCTTCACACCAATTCTGTTTGACAGATGGTATTTTGTTATTTCAGAAAACTAGAAATCCACTGAGAATTTGAGAGGTTCCTTTAATGGTCCCTGTGCACCATTTTCACAAATGTTTTGCGTTGTCAAAGGGAACACACATAATAAATCCTTCCATAATATAACTAACAACAAATTGGCATCTCTTAGGGTTATGAAGGTGAGATTAAGAAACTTTATATGAAAGATTTATAAAAACTATCAATATTTTATAATTGTGTGTGCAATCAAGGATATTTGTGTTTCCCAAATAATTTTCTTGGGGGCTATTTCTCCCTGGTATCTCTATATCTCCATAAAATGAGCTACTTAGAATTGTTCTTGTCGTTCAAGTATCTCTGAGTGACATTTCTCAATATGACTTTCAACTTGCATGTTTCAAATGTGAACTGGTAAGATTAGATTATAGAATTATCAGTACCCCTAATTTCACATGAAGGCAAACTGAGAAAATGTTAACCTCTGCTAAGGAACCAAGATCCCTCAGAAAATTGGAATGAAAGAGATGATAATGTTCTATTAATGAGCACCAGAAGACCACAATCATTCATGGTTGTTGATAACTATCACAAAGACCAGCTGGAAACTATAAATGATTACTAGTGGGGATTGTTAGTTAAAGTCATTTTATAGATGATGATATTCAAGAGAATGAGGGTTTTGCAAAACCAATGTGCAAGTATCAGAAATCTATACTTTCAGAAAGAAAGCCTTCAGCATTTTCTTTACTCATTGAATATAAGATACTTTAAAGTACAGTTAAGGAAATCATTACCCTGAATTAAAACACAGATTAAAGTTATTAGCTTTCTATTGAATGTGTTTGCCAAAATTATATGAAATAAATATAAATAGGCTAGACTGAATTGATATAATCTATATACATATATATATATTTGCATTTTAATATAAGTGGTCTTTTAAAATTAGGAGTATAAATGGGTTCAAAGACTTGATCATTTTATCAATATTACTGAAACTAAATTTTAAAATGTGCAAATGCATTTTTGATCTTACAATTCCACTGCTAAAAGTTGGCTTCAACCTAGTTCTGCAATGTACTACTATAGAATATAATTATCAAATTCTGGCTTCAGCCTGGCAAAAATAATTCAGTAGTATTAAGAGAGTGATGGATGGATATAAAATTGTAATGAAAATGCTCAGTTACCAGAAAAGTTTTTTCCCCTCCCCAGGGATTCTAAACAAACTAATCTTTCTGACATTTATCACTGAGCTGATTACATCCCTGAACTATTTTGATGTCATATAAATGGTCAATTTTCATAAAATATGGTTGCATTTTTATAAATGTATAATCATACTTTGTGCTTTTATAAACTATATTCATGATTGTCTTTCCTTTTTTATGTGGTGCTAGGTGTTGAACTCAGGGCCTTGTGCATGCCAGGCAAGCACTCTATCCCATCTCTGCATGATCATATTTTTTTTATTATTTTAAAGAAAATAGAACACAGCAAAACAAAGCAAAACAAAACAGAATAGAGTCAAGCACAATATAGCATTTCAGAACAGAACACTGCAAGCAATACAGGTCTTCAAAACATAACAGGAGATTAACAATGGTTACCCTAGTGTCTCTTGCCTTCTTTGAAATAACTGTTCATATATTTACAGACAATAAACTCAAACAAAACAAAATAATATAAAACCAGATGAAACAAAAGAGTGAAAGCATTATAGACCTTCAAGTCAGACAACAAGAAACCAACAATGGCTACCGTAATGTCCCCTGTTTTCTTCAAAAGAGCTGTTCCTATCTTCTCACATATTACAATCAAATAGTAGAAAAGAGACTTAAACCAATCAAATCAAAGAATAAAAGCACCATTGGACTTCAGAACCTTTCCCCCATATTTATCGGGAATTTTGTATCTTATTGAGTCTTTCAGTTTCTTACACTAGGGAGACAATGTAATGTTTACACATGTGAGTTTAGTTTATTTCACTTATGAGTATAGTCTGAAGTCGCAGGCATGATCGTATTTTATTTGAAGATTTTTAAAAATTTTATTTCTATTTATTCAGGCAACTTGCAATATTGGCAATGACTATGTCAAGTATGATCTTCATGTATGTTTTCAAACAAACTTGTATTTTGGAACAATTTCAGATTTATAGAACAGTTGTAAAGATAGAACAGTAAGTTTTATATACTGATTCAGTTTCCATAATGTTAATGTCTTTTGGAGTTTACATTTATTTGTCAAAATGCAGATTAGCATATCACTGTTAGCTAAATTCAAGGTTTAGTTCCGATTTCATCACCTTTTCCAGTATCTTTCTTCTGTTCTAGGTTGCTGCAGGGAGTGACATTCCGTTTAGTTATCATGTACCCTTCAGTCTCCTCTATTCTGTGTCTGCTTATTACTAGTTACATGGTTTTCATGAGTAGTTTGAAGAGTACAACTCAATATTTTGTAATCCTTTCAGTGTGACTTTGTCCGATGTTTTCCTCCTAATGAAGCTGAGGATACTGAATTTTGAAAAGACCCAGATAATTTCAATGCCATTTTGATCACCATGTCATTATCCCCTCTTTTGTGGTCAGAAGGAATAGGAAAAGTTCATAGGTTAAAGTATTTTGAAAATTATGTGACTCCATAGACAAGTATTCTGAAAATTGGGAAGAATAATATTTATTGTCACCAAGATTGGGATCAATTTATGGCATCCAATGAGCAGCAGCATTGGGGATTGCAGATGCTGTGAAATGTGCAGGACCCTTCTGCATAAAAGTGCAACGTTACATTGTACACAATGACGAAAGTCCTACTAGAGGGCCTTACAAATGAAAAAAGTATATGATTATCAGAGCCTAGAAAAAAATGCCATGGTACAAGAAAAAAAAAAGTGTTTTTCATGGATGTAATATATATATATAGTTTTTCCAGGACCACAGCAATCCAGTACTTTCAGGGTATAAGCAAGGTTATTATTCACCAGTTTGGAATAACGTGTCACTTATTGTAGTATCACTCACAATTTTTGAATTGCCAATATAATAAACTTACCTTGGTATCCATTTGAACTATTGGATTAATGTAATTCTCTGGGTACAAGTAAATTTATTAATTTAGAATCTATTTTAAAATATACAAAACTGTAATATTTTACAGAATATTGCCTTATATTTTTAAAATCCAAATTTATTTCTTCTAACATGGTACAAATAGCTCCTTAGTGTTCAAAATCTGAGCATTTGCTTATTAAATAACAGCATATTTACTATAAACTTATTTGTCTTATTTTTACTTTTATCACTCACTAAGGGTGCTACATTGATTTTTGAAGTAATGTGTTTAGATTGGTTATAGCTTATTAATACCAAGATCTTAAAGAGGTATTTGAATACTTATTGCAAAAGGGACTTTGGATCTGTTACATTTAAGAATTGTGAATCTAGAGTAATATGTTGTGATCTATCCATTGGTTCCAGTTAAACTCACTAAGATTGAAAAGAAGTAAATC